>RJWJ010001380.1:7739-135018 GCA_004363605.1 Indri indri | reverse complement strand
TTCCACTCTGCTCAGCTCAGGTGCAACCTCGGCTCCAGGTATGAGAAAGCAAACACTCAACAGCCTTTGGCCCCACAGGATCACGGCCCCCGCCCACTCCAGGTCCTCCCCGCAAGCCAGCTTCAGCCCGTCACACAAACCATCCCTCACGATGCCCTTCACAGGCATCCTCAAGCCCCCCCCCCCCCCCCCCCCCCCCCCCCCCGGTGCACTGCTCACTGGGCAAAACCCTCCCTGTTGAGATCCAATTCTTGACCAGCTGGCAGCTGAGCCCGCAGAGCCGTGTGTGCGGTGAACCCACACGCCCAGCCCTGCAGCTTTACTGCCCAGCCTCACGGACCCCCGCCCCCACCTCGTTCGCCTCAGATAACATGGGGACAGTCACCAGCCACCTGCACCTCTGCCCTGGGTTCTGCCTCTCTGAGCCCCAACCTCCTGGCCCTTCTTGGTCTTCCTGCCAAGAGACAACATGCTCCCACTGCTCCACCTCCCAGGCGTGTCCTCACTTCTCTTGCCCACTTCCCCACCCCATCAACCAGCACTGGAGTAAATCTTCCAAAACGTGAGGCCCTTCTCTGCTCGCCCTCCACTGGCTGCCGTGCCCCCAGGGTAAGAGCAGAGTTCTCACAGTGGCCTACGAGGCCCCGCCTGCCTCTCCCCCCAGCAGCTCTGATGTCCCCAACTCTGCCCAGCTCCTTCCACTCCAGCCACGCTGGTCTCCCGGTGACCCCAGCCATGCTTTCCAGACTGCGACCTCCACCAACTCGTCTCACTCCTTTCCTGCTTTATTCTTCCGTTAGCACGGTATTAACAGACTACGCCTCACGCCTCACATCCATCTGGCTATAATGCAAGCCTGGAGGGCAGGTACCCTCACCTGTTTTATTTACCACACAAAATAGGTGCTCAGTCAATTTGTTGAACAAATAAATTAACCTTAAAAAACGAAAACTCTCCTGACCCCGCTGTGGTAGGCAGAACGCCCACATCCCAGTTCCAGGATGCTGCAGGCTACCTTACGCTGCGGCTAGAGTAAGGCAGGGAATGCCCCTGGCTATCAGGGGAGCCCCGACAAGCAGAAAGCTTTCTCTGCCTAAAGGCAGGAGAAGGGAGAGAAGGAATCAGGCTCCAGGATCAGGGACTGCCCAGAGCCAACTGCCAGCGAGAAGGGACCCCAGTCCCTGGTGCAGGACCCGAATTCAGCCCCAGAGGCTCCAGAAAGGAGCCTGTAAGACCCCCCGGTTGGGGACCTGTGAGATAACAACGGGTGTCGCTCAGAACCCCACACTCCTCCCCGCCTGCCCTCTTCACAGCAGCCCTCAGGGGCGCCGCCCCACAGCCTGCCCACGTAGTGGGCCACCCTTCCGGAGAGGCTGTGGCCTGGGTTTCAGCAGCCTGGGGCTGCACACCCGGCCCGACCTCTCCACAGGCAGGCATGCATTCCTGGCCGCTGTGCCTCAGTTTCCCCACCCGTAAGACACGGAGCATCAAGGCACCTACGTAAACGACTGCTGTGAAGACAAGACAGTAAAAGGGCAGCCAGTGAGCGAGGGGAGCGCCGCGTGCGCGCTGACGACTTCCACTCACCCTCGGTGGCTGCCCAGGTGAGGCCTCAGCCACCACCCACCCTCTGCCCCATCGCTCCCTCCAGCGCAGACCTCTTCTCTGAACCTGTCTCTCTTATCCAGCTCCAAACTCAACATCTCTCCCCAAAACCTACCGGCCACAAACAGGGACCAGATTCACCCTCTCACCCGAAACAACTAAAAATCTGAGCGGAAATACATGAAACACTAGTTTTTAGATACTGGACAACAGACTATGGAGAACAGCGGTCGCCGAGCCTTACAGCCACTCCAGCCTACTGCCGGCGAGAGGGACACGAACGGCCTGTGACAACCGGCCACCACGCCTCCCCCACTGTTCATTCTCAAGACAGAAGCCAGCATGAGCTTGTTAAAAACAAGAATAACTGGGATCAGACCACTCCTGCGCTCAACGTCTCCAGGGAATTCCCACAGGCCACACGTGACCTACTCTCACTGCTACTCGCCACGCTCACTGACGGCCTCTACCTCGCACACCTGCACTCTCACCTGCGGCCCCTGCAGCCCCACTCCATGCCCCCCCACCCCGTAACGCCTGCACGTTTCCTCAAAACCCACCTTCTCCAGGCCAACCTGACCACCTTCCTCAAAACTGCAAGCCCCCACTCACGGCATTGTTCTGCACTCGGGACAGACTTACGGACACAGGTAAACAGATACACACGACTCTGTCCACGTGGCTGAGCACTGAACCCCAGCGCCCACAGGAGTGACCAGCACACAGCGGGCACCCACGGATGTGCCGCACAGATGAGCAAACAACACAGCTGCATCAGAAGGCAGAGCCTAGGGAAGTGAAATAGGAACTTTGAAACACGTCACCTTCAAAACACCCTGCGCACTCTCGGGGTGCGCCAAAATCACAGCAAACCAATGAGAACGTCATATGAGGAACTGTGTTTTCTTGGCTACTTAAAAAAAACACTGAAACTAGATCGTTCACAAATGCTGCGTTCAAGAATACACATCAATCAGGGCCTGATGTAGACTGACTAAGAAAACACAGCGCACATCAACAAACCTCCACGCTCAAGAGCACCCAGCGTCCACGCTCAGGGACCCACAGCCACGTTCTGTGGACAATCCCAAGGAGGCGGAACCCCAGAGACTAAACGGCTTAGCACCGACTGACCCACAGACCTCACCTCCCTCTTCCTCCCCCACATTCTCAGCTACATGTGCTGCTCTAGGCAAGAACAACTCAGATTACAAATAATAAGGCAACAAAAGTTTAAAATAAAAAATTAACTGAGAAGATACGAGTTAATTAAAAGTAACAGACTGTGAGGACTACACCCAGGGAAGGAAGACCAGCTGAAGATGACTGGTGGCTGGGCCTCCGCCCTGTACAATCAGCACAGACTCAACCACCAGACTTTCCAATGCTTAGAGGCAAAATGGGGCTCGAAATAAGGCTCTCGTTTGGCTGTACTATACATGACCAAAAAAAAGGCTACAAAACCGTATTTTTCAATAGCAATAAATGCAATCCAAAAGTATTCTCAAATACTCATATATTTTCTTTGGCCATTTTAAAAGACTATTCAACGTCACTTTAGCACCCTTTTTTCTACGCCTCTTAACTGTAATAGAAACATACACTTGCCATCTCAGCTACACTACATGAAGGAAGGCTCTCCATAGGAAAAGCAAAACACAAATCCTAAGACAGCATCACCCGCCCTAAGAAGCTCAGAGTGCTTTACATAAATTAACTAATCCTCATTACACCCTGCCGTCAGAAGGGATTTTTTTTTTTTTTTTTTTTTGAGACAGTCTTGCTCTGTTGCCCAGGCTGGAGTGCTGTGGTATCAGCCTAGCTCACAGCAACCTCAAACTCCTGGGCTCAAGCGATCCTCCTGCCTCAGCCTCCCAGGTAGCTGGGACTACAGGCATGTGCCACCATGCCCGGCTAATTTTTTCTATTTTTAGTAGAGACGGGGTCTTGCTCTTGCTCAACCTAGGAAAGGATTTTAAAGGTAAGAAAAACCGTACAATGCAGGACAAAACCAGGAAATCCAACTCAGATGTTGCCTCTACATGTGTAAGCAATCCAGTAGACAGATACCAATCTTCGGGTGGGCGGGAAGAAAGGTAAATGGGAAATACCTTAAATACAAGGACAAGGGTGAATGCAAGACCACCACAACCCTGAGTTTAAATTTCAGGCAAAAATTAAGAATCCAGGCTCTCAACAGGGCCACACTTTGCAAAGGCGGAAAGGCGAGCAGAACAGGATCTGACCCAAACCCTGGCTGGTTTTTTTCCTAAATGAACACACCGGCCTCTTGAGCCACAGGTCAGTTTCAGAAGGCTAACAGAGAACTCAGCAGGGCAGGACAGCCTTCTCGGAAGGACCTCCTCCCTCGGGCCGGGGCAGATGCAGGCATATCACTGCCCAACACCCCAGGCCCCCTCATACCCTGGGCTCCTCCCACCTCACCACCCCACAGAAGTCTGTATAACCCCACTGCCCACAGGCCGATGACCAGCTAAGCGTGGGCCCGTCCTGCTCCTCTCTGCCAACAATGTGGAAGGAAAAAGTGTGAGCAGCTGGCAGGAAGTCACGTCCGAAATGCAGGCAGGGGCCAGAGTGTGGTCACAAGCTCACGCCATATCTTACAGGCCATCCCAGCGCCTCCGGCACAGACACGCCACCCAACTCGCCTCTCCTGCCTGGCACTGTGGGCCTCGCTGCCCCACGCTCTTCTTGGTCCTCTTCCCAACTCTAGTCCCCAGGGCACCTGTGCAAAGCAGGCTGCCTCCTGGCCAGACCCGCACAGCCCTGCTCACCACACGGCCTCAGAAGGCCCACTGGAACCTGTCCTATCCACCCTGAAATTGCCTCATGATGAACCTGCATGTACAACTCTCTAAGACATTTCAACCTTCTCAGCTTCCGTACCAAAGTCAGGAAGTCTCTGAATAAGGGACATGTTGCCACAATCAGCAAATACGGTTTTATAACCTAAGTCTGAGACATCGTGTGGCCTGGTAAAAACTGTTCGGTTCTGTTTGTTTAAGTGAGTGTCATTCGATTTTTTCTTAGCTGGGGTAAAAGTTATTTAACTTACTCCACACAGCACTGGAAGCCACCAGAAGCCATCCAACTTTCTAACTCCCAAACTTGTAGTTTCAGTATCAAACCTCAGTGCTGCTTAAATCAGGTGAGACTCCATGCAGACCGGTGCTGTGAGAGGGTGGGCTGGGAGGCGACACTCCCACTCATGCTACACGCACCTTGTCACGCTGGATGCGGAGGAGGGAGACTGGACCAGTCACATTTGACAGAAAAAAGAATGCTTCCTTGACAAGGCCACACACATGAAGTGTTCCAAAGTCCAACTTGGAATTAGCCTCTGTAGGTGTCCAAGCACCTGTGTGCCCCATCATTTCCCTCTGCCTCCCTCTGTGACCTCCCTGCCTCCACACGGAGAGTGCCTTCAGGGCAAGGACCCGCCTGTCCACCTGGATGTCCTCCCAGTCCTACACAGGCAGTCCTAAATGCAGGAACACACTCTGAGAACTCAGCTCCCAGTTTGTCTGCGAGTTTCTCAGGGCTGCGGGGATAGGTTCAACCTCACAGCATCTCAACTTAACAGGTCCCGATCTCTTATCCAAAATCTGAGGCCAAATTTGTTCCAGAATTCAGCACTGCTCGGACATCAGGAAGTACGGTGTGTCCCACGTGCACATCACACCCAGACGTCGCAGGGGGGCAGTGCCCTGCAAGCACAAGAGTGGGCAGAGACTGGAGAACACCCACGCAGGAGGGAGGCCCCACACAGCCTCCTGGCAGCGTGGGTAGAGCGTTTTTGCCAAACAAGTTTACTACAGACTTACAGAAAGACTTTTGGTTTTCAGAACCATATAATTTCTTTTGAGATTTGAGCTAAGGGAGGGTGGTCCGGGCTCAAGGTGATGCAAAGCAGACGGGAGGCTCAGAGGCGCTCACTGAGGGGCTCCCCGCCTCTCCTGCCCAGGAGCCATGCCACACATGCAAACGCTCCGTTCGCATCAGCACAAAATCTCCCTGGAATATCACTTTCTACATCAGAATCCAGTCTTCCCCTACGACCTGACCCTGTTTGATTTTTTTAAGAGCCAAGGAAATGCCATCTAATCCCGCAAAGACAGCCTTTCCAATAACTCTTCGACTACAAAACCCTGACACAGACTTGCCAAAAGCAAGAGTGAAAATCATTTCAAGGGAAAGAGAAGTAATGCTGAGTATCTGGCACAGAATATGCTTATCGCTGGGACATTTCGACTTGTCACAGAAGCAGCGGTGACCCTACCCTTTCAGAGGGAGACCACCCACGTATTTCCTAGACACAGCAACCACCACTTGGCAGAAAAATTCAACCTGCAGCAAAGACCTGCTTCCCCCTCTGGCCCAGAGGCCCAACCCTCCGCTAACCCTCCCACCACACTTCCTGAACTGGCTTCTAAGGAATATAAATTATGCACAAGAGTGCGAAAGAAGATATGCAAGAAGAGCATTCTTCTTCTGAAAGTCAGCATTTTTAAAATGTACAGTCAAAACGACAAAATGAACTTCCAACTTTTAAGGTTCTTTAAAAAATTTAAAAGCAGACTGACCAACTCTGATTCTGATCTTTATTACTATGCAGCAAAATCAAGTACAACTTTATGTCCAATTTTTACACTGAAGTTTAAGCAGAATTTAAACTTTTATGTTCAGTTTCTCCATGTCTAATGTGTCACACCATAAGGGAATTTTATAAACAGATAAATCTTTTTTAAATTTAGTCATATACCAATAAAGTTAACAGAAATGGAAGAAACCAAGTTTTGCGCCAACCTCAGTGAGCGAGCACTGACAATTATTCTCTAGTTGAACATGGCACCTACAGATAAACTGCATCCCTGTCTTCAAAAACATGGAAACCCATGACTGCCAACTGGCTGACACGTGCCTCCCTTCCTGGGAGTTCCTGGAGGGGTTAAACGAATGCGGTGCGGGATGGAAGTGTGTGTAACAGATGCATCTGCAGCCCTGGCACCACGTGCGGGGACTAAGTGGCCATTTCCTGCCTGAAGTCACATTCCGGCAACATGACTGGTCTCACAAGAAGATCCTGTCACCTGTCCTGATGATCCCGCAGGCAATTCTCAGAGCCTGGCAACATTTTCCATGAGGTTTTGTGTTCCCAGAGATACTCTGGTTTTGGCATGTCGACAGTGAAGATTATGTCAGACAGGACTCCTCTTCGAGGACATATCACTTATGGAAAAGCACACGAAAGTTCCAAAATAACTGAGCAAACAGCAAACAATACTCATCTGGTTTCCCCAATCTCAGCAGTTCTTTTGTTTTCTTGGAATCTTTTCCTTCACTGTAACACCGATCAACGATCAACACAACAGCCCGGACAGACCTCACTGGGATTGTATTGAGTGAAAACTCTCGAAAGGTCACACAGTACACCATTCCACTGAAACGGCATCCCTGAGGTCACAAAATCATAGACAGAGAGCAGATAAGTGGCTTCAGAAGGGAGCAGGAGCGTGGCTACACTGGGTAGCATGAGACACCTTGTGATAACAGGACAGTTCTACCTCTCGGCCAAGGTGGAGGCTACACAAAGCTACGGGTGTTAAAACCACACAGAACTCCCACACACAAACACACACACACACACACACACACACACACACACACATGGGCGCATGCGAAACTAATGACATCTCGATACGCCCGGGGAGTTGTACCAACGTCAGCTTCCTGATGTTGAAAGCGTCCTGCAGTTACGCCCGATGTCCACATGCGGAAAGGTGGGGAGGAGAATGCCAGGGACCACCACTCCCCCCACTCCACCCCCGTCCATTTCTTTGCAACTTCCTGTAAATCTGTAATTATTTCAAAATAATTATTTAAAAAACTGAGACTAAATAAAAAGGCTAAAATTGTTTTTAATGACAATTAAAAAGAGAGAAACAGTTTATTAACTCCCATACGCTGAACTCGTATTAGCCAAATTCAGTGGCACCTGGGTTGAAATTCATCAGAAAGGCTCAAGCTAATTTCATGACACACTAATTAGTTCACTACCGGAGCCACAAAAGCCACAGCTTTGAGGGGCAGGGCATGACACAGGGCACCTTTCCAAATCTTGGAGACTAGGAGAAGCAACACTGCCAGCCGGGCAGGAGTGGATGACCAGCCCCGCTGCAAACAGACGCAGAGCATGCTCTGCCTACTTCCCCGTGCCCCGTACCCACTGCCCTCAGACTCTCAGCACAGGGTCTTAGAGGGGAAACTTAAGAAACTAGTCAGAAAAGTCAAAGAGAGCTGCAAATTTGAGTTGAAACAGACTTCAACGATACTTCAGCTCAAAATCTACCCCTTCATCCCTCAGTTGGCTTCCAGCCACGGAGCTGGGAAGAGACGGAGCAGGGTCAAGTGCCTTGGCTGCCTGCTCAGTGTCCTCTCCACAGAGCCTGGCTGCTCCTGCCACTCGCCCTCACGATGGCAACACCACAGGCACCAAAACCAGAGCCGGCCGGGGAGCGGGGAGCAGTGACTCCTCTCCCTGCAACACAGGGGCCCGGCTCAGACCAGCTCTGCCCTGGCCAGCTCTCCAATCCCGTCTCCGGGCACCAGCCCCCGCTGTGTTCACATTAATTCCCTGCTGCTCCTCCAGCTCCTTGGTCTTCTGCCTGATGTGCCCTTTGGACAAAACCGCCCAAGAATCACATCCTGGGGGAGGTCTTCTCCAGCTCACCCATCTATGCACTCACTGGGTACACGCCACGTGCCAGATGCTGTGAGGGGAACGTGACATGATGAGCAAGACACGGTCCCCACCTCGTGGAGCCTACAGTGCCGTGGGGGACACAGAGCCACACGGGGAGCGGCACCACAAACCGAAGACACTGCTTGGAGGAACAGCACCGTGGCTGATGAGAGGTAACGGGACAAGGCTGGAAGCTGTTTCTGAGGAAGGGCCACATTGAATAGAAACCTGGCTCCCCCAAGAAGGATCAGGCACCCTCTTCTTCTAATAGCTCCTTTATGGGAGGGAATGTCTTATTCGTTGGTCTACACCAGTGGTTCTCAACCAGGGACAACTCTGTCCCTCAGAGGACATTTGTCAATGTCTGGAGACATTTTTGGTTGTCACAGCTGAGGCATCTAGGTGCTGCTGAACACCCTACAAGGCACAGGACAGTCCCCCACAACAAAGGATGATCCAGCCCCAAATGTCAGCTGTGCCAAGGTGGAAAAAGTCTGGTCTACACAGTCAACAAGTATTTACAGAGTATAATGGTTCCCCCTTTTCCACAGAGGATATGTTCCAAGACCCCCAGTGGACGCCTGATACCTCGGATAGTACCAAACCCTATACATACTATGTTCTTCCCTACACATCCATACCTATGAAGTTTAATTTATAAACTAGGCTTTATTAAAAAAAAAATCTCTCAGTAAGAGATTGACGATAACTAATAACGGAACACCTATAACAATATACTGTAAGGTCAGGCGCGGTGGCTCACGGTGGCTGAGGTAGGAGGATCACCTGAGCTCAGGAGTTCGAGACCAGCCTGAGCAAGAGCAAGATTCTGTTTATACTAAAATTAGAAAAAAATTAGCCGGGCAAGGTGGCATGCGCCTGTAGTCCCAGCTACTCAGGAGGCTGAGGCAGGAGGATCACTTGAGCCCAAGAGTTGGAGGTTGCTGTGAGCTACAATGACACCATGGCACTCCAGCCTGGGGTGACAGAGTGAGACCCTATCTCACAAAAAAAAAAAAAACTATAAATAAGTTATATGAATGTGGTCTCTCTCTCTCAAAATATTTTATTGTACTATGCTCACCTATTTTCAGAGCACAGTTGACCGTGGGAAACTGAAACCTCCAACAGGGGAGGACTACTGTACTCACTACATGGCACGCACCGTCTTGTCGAATGCAGGACCTGGCACGGAACATACGTCCAACAAGTGGGTGACTGTCTGAGAAAACGGTTTTCAATCTCAATGTCCTGCCCCATACAATTTTCTTCAAAAATGAAAGAACAGATGCTGTACCTGATTTAAGGCTGCTAAGCCTTTGCCCAAGAGGTCCATTAACAAGTAGCATGCACGCTTAGTTTTACAAAACGCATTATGATTATGAATACTGTTGTCTTGGAAATTTCATTACGTAGCAAAGGAAGAGGAAAGGCGCTGATCCGGGAGTGTGTTTCTAGCCTTTCTTTGCAGAGTAGGGAAAGGACAGGAAGTCTCCTCCCCTTCCACAGAGTCTGTGGCAGAACCACACTGTCCTCCTGACCCCCCCGCCCGGCTAAGGAGGTGACAGCTCAAAGGGAAGGTTCGGTACCTCAGCATCGATCAGCAGGTGAGGTCACAAACATTCCTCAAAACTTACATCCTAAGGTAACAAAAATCACCAAGTCAACTACTGGCTGGATAACGAGGAAAAAATAAACGTACCAGACAGGAAACTGACTTTTCTCCCCCCTTAGATAAGGGGATCATCTCTGCACACCAAAGCCAAAATCATCGGTGGCCGCGCACCCACGTACATGTCCCTCTAACAGGCCCAGCGCCCCGGCCGTTCCACTTCTGGCATGGACTCCTGCCCCGGGGACACGCGTGTGGCCGAGAGGGCTGGGCCCGGAGCCGCGGGCCACGCAGTCCCGAGGCCACCCACGCCGGCCTGCTCCCGTCCGGTCCCCTGGGGGAATGAGTCATTTTAATCGCAGCGGGTGAGATCTAATCAGGGCGCAGTCAGCCACCAACCCAGGTCGCAGACGTTCCCGGGAACACGCGGATTTCTAGATTTCCGCTCCCGCAGCGCAAACCCGCGCTGTTTTGGAAAACGCGGGGTTAAATGCTCCGCTACTAGAAAGACCGAGATGACATCATGCTGGGGAGGGGCGTCTTGGCTGGAACCCCCTCGGCGGGGCCACGGTACCCCGCACCCGCGCGGGCCAGCGACCAGGGTGGGGCGCGGGTGAGGACGCCGCCCGCCGGCTCCCCAGGCCCGGCGCCCCGCCGGCGCCCCCCGCCCTAGACCCCGCGCCCGCGCGCCCCGCCAGCGCCCCAGGCCCCGCACCCAGTCCTAGACCCCGCGCTCCGCACCTCGCGCCCTGCCCTAGACCCCGCGCCCCACACCCCGCTTGCGCCCCGCTCTGGACCCCGCACCCCAAACCGCGCACCCCGCCCCAGACCGCGCACCCCCGCGCCCGCCCAGCCAGGCCGCCCCAGACCCGCACCCGCGTCCCCGCCAGCCAGGCCGCCCCCCGCCCGCAGGCCCGAGCGGCGCGGGCCACTCACAGTTGCGGATGTCCGAGATGAAGACCGCCAGGCCCCGCATCCCGTCCCCCTTGGACACGGCCGGCATCTCCGGGCGCCGGGAGCGGCCCGGCTGGAGGGCCCGGGCGGAGAAGCGCGGGGAGCCGGAGCCGGAGTCGCCGAGGAGCCGCCGCGCAGCCGCCTCAGCCGCCTCAGCCTCCTCAGCCTTGGAGCGCCGCTTTCTGCGCCGGCGCGCGCGCGCACGCACGACGCCCGCATCGGCGGGCACGCGCCCGCTCGCGCGCGGCGACGGACGGCGGCCGGGGCGGCGGCACGGGAGCGAGCACGTCGAGGGCAGGGCCGGGGCGCCCCCTGGAGGTGGCGTGGGCGCGAGGGCGGGGCCGCGCCTGGGTCGCGCTGAGGCCGCAGGTTCGCGTCCCGAGGCCTCGCCCGGCTGGCTGTGCAGCCGCTGTCCGGTGCGAGAGGGGCGCGGGCCCAGGCGGGGACACGCGTACCGAGCGTGGCCGCCTCCCTTGCTACGACTGGCCCCGGCGGCCTCTGCAACGGGCGGACACTGCGGCCTCCCAGGCTTAGGGCTTGCGGACTTTGCCTCGCGCTCTCCAGGTCTCCAGTTTTCCTCTGGGGAGCGACGGATTCCTACGCGGCCGGCGTCAGCTGGGGTGCGCGGCGGCCCTGGGTGGGGCCCAGGCCACCGAGCCATGCGGAGGACGCGCCCGGAGGAAGCCGGGGCGACCTTTTGGCTGTTCCTGGCTCCAGTGAGGAAATCCTCCCCCAGCCCCGGACCTGGTACTGCCGCACTGCCCGCCGCCTCCCCGGGCCTTAAGCAGGCCGGGCCAAAGGCTCTCGCAGCCTCTGAGCGGGGCGAGGGGCCCACATTGTCCCTGCCCGAGCCCACGGTCTGTGGAGGGAGCCCAGGCACCTGCCCACCTCACTGGGCAGGGCAGAGGCGCCCCTTCCTCTGCAAATGGGGCCCGAGGCCTGAAGAGAAAGGTCTGCCCTGCCCCTCTCCGTGACAGCAGCAGGTGGCTGCAATGCCTCAGTGCCCAGCGAGGACTTCGTGCCATTGTTGCCACTGCCCCCCTCTGCTCCCCGGGGTTGGAGGCATAGGACCACCCCTGTGGACCCACCAGGACAGAGGACCTGGCTCTCTGCTGGCCTGGACGGCCTGGGCCAGGAACAGACCCCGGGAGTCCAGAGAGCAGATGGTCCCACTGGGTTTTGCATCGGGAAGCCAGATGGCTCTGAAGAGGAAGCTCCTTCCTCATCAGGGGTTGTCCGGCCCTGTACCCACCCTGGCTCACTTCCGCAGCCCCAGTTGAAAGCTTAGGCCCGGGTGGGGCCCGGCCTGGAGAAGGAAGAGGCAGGATGCCCCCCACACTCCATGAACCAGGCACCCCACTGAGGCTCTGGACCCCCGAACCCCTGGGGAGAACCCAGATCTGTGACAGGCCAGATCCTCATAGACAGCAAGTCCATCACCTTCAGAGATGGAGGCTGGGAGCCAGGCCAGCAGAGGGCTTCCCGGAGGAGGGGAGACTCATGGGATCCCCATGCCCACACCAGTGAGGTGCCCCTCCCACTGCCACTCCTGGCAGAGGAAGTGAGCCAGGGGACATTTCTCCTTCAGCCTGTCCCTCCATCTGGAGCCTGCCCTCCCCTGACCCTGAAGACATGCGGCATCAATCCTGGACATGAGTGTACTTCTGCGCTGTAAGAGGCACCCTGGGCTGCGCTGGCGGACGGTCCAGGAATCCGCAAGGACCACCCCCCGCCACTGGCTGGCACCAAAAGCGTGGGCCTCCCCGATCCACTCGGACAAGCAGGCCCTGCTGGCCCCCACAGCAGCCACTCATAGAAGAGGGCGGTCCAGGCAGGGGGAGGCTACTGGGGCTTCTCGGAGGAGGGGCTTGGAGCTGGGCAGGTCCTGCCTCCTCCCCCTCCGCAGATGTCCTCCTGTCCACATGAGTGTGTTGAGGGGTCCCAGAGGCCCTGCCTGATAGGCAGCCACACCAAGGACTCCCCACCTCATTTCAGCGCCTTCTGCTTGCCAGGTGCTCAAGCCGTTCAGGACACTCATTCCCGTTCCAGACTCAGGTCTGAGTCCACGTGGGCCTCCCTGACCACGGCCACTCCTCTGTGAGGGAGAAGCCACCTTTGGGAGAGTATAGTGCTTGGAAAAAGTTTTATTTTTTAAGTTATTTGGCCATTTGTCACATTTTAGCCACTCATGGTCACAGTACTGTTCCCAGGGGCAGGGTGGAGCTGGCAGTCTCTTCCTCAATCCGTGGCCACTGGGGAGGGGAAGGCTCCACAGACACAAGCGCAACACTTGCATCTTGAAGGAAAAAGCAAAGGCCAGAGCCTGGAGCCTGCAGTGTGGCCGTGGTGTCCTGGTGCAGTGGGGATGTCCCACACTGACGGCTCCTGCCCAGACCTGAGCCTGCTCGGGCCTCCTGTCAGTGTTAAAAGTGACCAGTTTCTTTCCCATAATCTCTGCAGTGAGTTGCAGACAATGACCCTTCCAGAAAATTGGGGTTGGTGGCCTGGTCTGGGTGTGGTTGGACCTGTGTGTGTTCAGGGACAGGGATGCAGTGGCCCTCAGACCTGGTGGCTACCCCTGTGTTCATGTGATCCCCTATGGTCACCAGGTGTGACGTGCTCATGGAAGGCCAGGCTCTGGGAACTGAGCGTCCCCTCCCATGGATGGGGCATGGGGTGAGAGGGATGCAAGAATCCTGTGGCAGGTGGGTGCTGGGGATGCAGCCGGACCACCTGAAGAAGACAAGAGGTGAGCTCAGACTCCTTAACACTCGTCACAGGGCAGGGGAGGCTCTCTGTGACGGTGCAAATCTCGTTTCTCACGGCTGCAGAACAGGGAGCCCAAAGCCATGCACAGCTGGATTCAGATGGCCGTGAAATAGCCACAGCAGATGAACGTGCAGCCTCTCCATGTGCCTTATGGGAAAGCTGGAGCACTGTGTGGAGCCAGAGAACAGGAATGTGTGTGTCGGGTAAGCCGGGGACCCCAACCCCACTTCCCAAGAGCCCCTGCCCAGCCTGGCCCTTGAGACCTGGGAGAGTCAGGCCCCAACACATCCACACACAAAGTCACCCCCAAGGGGGAAGGCTGAGCCTTGAAGACCATGGGAGGTTGTATGTCAGCAAAGCCCTGCGCAAAGTGCGCGGGACAGATTCTGAGGGAGCAGGCCTACCGCCGTCTGGGTCAGCTGAGCCAGCTCAGGCGGCATGGTGACTTCCAGGATGCTGGACTCAGGGTGGCCGTTGTTAAAACACAGTAAGAAGCCAGGAATTCCTGGATATAATGCAGAGAAGGGAATTCAGAGGACTCAGCACTGAACCTGCCCAGCCACTTCACGGAGGCCGCTTCCCACGAAGGCCATGGAAACCTGTAGCTACAGAGGACCGGCACGCCCATAGGCAGGGCCACGGCGGCAGAAGTGGGGTCCCTGCTTTCAGAGGAGAAGGGTGGCCTGAGGTGACACAGGCCACGGAGGCAGGACATCCTACTAGGTCACAGGGCCGATGGTGTCCCCAAAGTGGCCTGTCTGGCAGCAGCCCCTCGTGGGGGCTACCTGCTCAGGGGACCCTTGGGCCAAACAGAAGGGGCAGCCAGCGGGGCTCCTGCTCAAGGTGTGCCATCAAGAAGATCCGCAAAGACTGGATTTGCACCGTCGGCTCCCTCACCTGATTCCAGAGGCAGCTCAGGGCGCAGACCCAGGAACCTTGCTGAAGGCAACCAGGCAGCCCCGGGGGGAGAGAACTTTGGATAACATCACAACCATGTCCTGTGAGTTTTCCTTCTCAATGACTTATCAGCAAAACTAGGGGAAGAGACACCCCCACAGTTAGGGGTTATTGGGCAATAGGTGGGAACATCACTCAGAGGGGAAGCTTTGGGGTCAGGTGGTAAATGCCATTTGGCCCTGGGTCTGTCTGAACATAGATCCGCCCTGCAAATTTAGCTGAAATTAACACCCTCAGCAGCAGCAGCAACTCCCTGTCTGCTTCCTGGCATGGGGTAGGAAGGACCGTGGGGTAGGAAGGGCACAGGAGGCTCCTAGGAGCCTCCTTCCCAACCCAAAGAGCAGCCTAGTGATGCTGCTGTAACAGTGCGGGGTACGGCCTGGGTATGGGTAGGGTTTTTTCCTGTTTTTGGAGACAGGGTCTCACTCTGTCACCCAGACTGGAGTGCAGCAGCGCAGTCACAGCTCACTGCAGCCTCGAACTCCTGGGCTCAAGGGATCCTCCTGCCTCAGCCTCCCAAAATGCTGGGACTACAGACCTGAGCCACTGCGCCCGAACTTGGGATTTTTAAAGGCATCCAAGGTAGTTTTGAGGTGTGACCCAGTTTACCAGCCCCTGACTAGCCCCAAACCAAACTCACACCATCGTCAGACACCGCGTGGTGTGGATTGGCAGCACGTGCACACTTAGCTCCCCTGCCCGGCCAGCCTGTCCAAGGAGTAGGGCCTGGGGCTGTTGAGGTCACTGTGGACTCCCTGGTGACACCAATGGAAGCCGCTTTCCCAGCCGTTGCTCCTACTGCAGCGAATGGCATCACCCAGGCCCACGCATGCAGCTGCCGACTGGATGAGAGCTCATTCTCTTTCTCACATGTATGAGGGCAGAGGCCAAGCTGCTTAACAAGGGAACCTGAACACATAGTGACGTAGATGAGAAGAACGTTCTTTCTCCCTCGTGGAATGTTCAGAGTGAGCAGTGCTGGGCTGGTGAGGCGGCTCTGTGTTCCTCCAAGTGTGATGTCCACCTCTGGGTTCAAGACCATCTGCCTGTCCTTATTTGCAGGCAGCGGAAAAGAGAAAGAAAAAAGGTGAAAAACAAGCGATCTCCTTATACAAATTCGAGCCGGAGGTTGCCCAGTCACTTCTACTCTCCACCCATTGGCCTCGATGTCATCACATGGACAGATCTAGCTGCTAGAGGGCTGGGAAACGGACTCTTCAGTGGCAGCCATGTGTCCCCTAAAACCCAGGCAGTTCTAATGGTAAAAGGAAGAACGAAACAATATAAACTTTGAAACAATCTGCTGCCTCCGCCATGCCAAATGTGCAGAGAACTCCAGGACCACTGAGTGCTGCCACCTGGCAGAGACAGCAGGCCTCCTTTATAACCGCCCCGCAGAGCTCCGCAAGCACTCTGTCTGGGGACAGGGTTGCCAGGCAGTTCATGGCTCAGACAGGCTTCTGCCATGGCTTTGTTCCCAGGGACTGGGTCATTGCGTCATTCTGTAGTCATGCTACTCATTTCCTGGGTACCCACGGAGCAGGAAGCAGCACGTACCCTAGAGGCCTTGGGGAGACCTCTGCATGCTGGGGAGAGACGCTGGCTGGGCCCTGACACTGAGCTCCTGATTTAGGGGGTGCATGTCCACCCAGGCCACCCAGAATAAAGTGCATTTCCCAGCCCCATTGGCACTCGGCGTCACCTGGTGACAACAGAACGTGAGGGAGGTTGTACTAGTTTCTGGGGCTGCCGTGACAAAGTGCCACCAACTGGGCGGCTTAAACATCAAAGTTATTTTCTCATAGTTCTGCAGGCTAAAATCCAAGATCAAGGTGCGGCAGGGCTGGTTCCTGCCGAGGCCTCTCTCCTTGGCTTGTAGATGGCGTCTTCTGCCTGTGTCCTCACCTCCTTGTCTCACAAGGACACCAATCCTATGGGATTAGGGCCCACCCCAGTGACCCCGTCTGAACTAATTACATCTGCCATGACCCTAACCCCTAATTGGGTACTGAGGTACCGGGGTTAAGACTTCAACATATGTATTTTTAGGAAACATGATTCAGCCCATAACAGAGGTGGTGTGTGCACATTTGAGGACAGGCTTTTGAATCCCTGCCCCCTCTTCCACCCCTGTCTTGGAATGGCTTTGACAGCCGGCGCTCCGTCTTGGACCAGGGGATGCACCCCACACTGTCCACTGCCACGCCGGCCCTGAAACAGCCCAGGTTTATGTGCTGTTGTTGGGGCTCTGTACAACATCCAGCCGAACCTAGATCCTGATCAATACCTAACCGTTACTATACCTGGGGGTGTAAGATGAACCCCCAAAATAATATGAGGGGTTGTCATTGAAGTTTCTGGGATTCCAAGGACCCAAGGCACATCAGGGTATCCCCCTATCTTGTCCTATGTCATCAATACCATCGATACCACCCCACATCCACTCCCTTAGGTTTGGAAGGAGTTTAACCTGTCGATCATCAGGAAATGTCCACCCCCCCGCCGAATGCTCAAAGCCACAGGAGCAGTGCAGCTGGGGGCACCAGCCAGGGGAGGGGGCTGCAAAAATCCTGTGCTATTCACCCCCAGGCAGGGACCCAGGACCTCTGGGGTTGCCGAGCCCCCTGTCGGGCAGTGCCCCCGGGGCCCCTGCAGGAGACCAACCCTGCTGACAGTTGGCTGTCTGTCACCAGCAGGCTCCACATGGGCAGCATCCACCCACCTGGGGTCCAACCCAGGCTTCTGCCCTATGGGCCCAGCCAGGGTGAGCCAATGCCATACATGTCAATTTTAAGATTGGCCTGAGCAGAAGAGCTTTAGGTAAGAAAGCGTTCCTTGAGCTGTTCCATGCCGCGGCACAAGTGTCCTGGGGCTGCCAGAACAGATGACCACAAACCGGAGGCTTCAAAACAGTGGAGGTTTATTCTCCTGACTCTGAGGCCACAAGTCTAAACTCCAGGCATCAGCAGGGCCGGTTCCCTCTGGAGGCTCTGAGGGAGGCTCCTGGGGGCTGCTGGCGTCCTTGGAGTTTGGGCTTGGAGCTGCGTGACCCCAAACTCTGCGACCATCCTCACGTGGCCTTCTTCCCTGGGTCTGTGTCTCATGCTCCCTCTTCTTTCTTTTTCTTGTGGGGACCCCAGCCCCCAGTCATGGGATTTAGGGCCCACCCTGTATCCAGGATGATCCCATCCCAAGATCCTCTACTTGATTACATCTGCAGAGACTCTATGTCCAGATTAGGTCACATTCATGGGTACTGGGGGTCAGGACCTAGACAACCTTTTTGGGAGTCCTCTATTCTACCCCCTGTAACCACAGAGAACTGCTCCCTCTTGGGCCCTATCGATGCCACACATATGGCCCCTGCCCTTTGTTTTTGGGTATTTATGTTGGTTGTGGGACAGTGAGAAGTGGGGAACCCATGGATGATGCCCTTTGCAAAGGACAAACGCACAAACTAGGGCCACCCACCATTGCAGACACCCACCTCAGGGTTCAGCCCCTGCCCAGCAGCTGACCAGACACCTACTTGAACCCGTCAAGCTGGCCACAGCCAGCCTGGCCAGCAGGGCCCACACGTGGGACACGGACAGAGACTCTGCTGTGCTGGCTCTAGTGCTGTATCTGGAAGCTTCCACTGTGTGTGAGCATGCTGCTTCCCCTGCTTCTCACCCTGGATTTGCTTATCCCAGCACCCGGAGAGGATGTCTCTCTCCGTGAGTGGGGGAGGGCGTGGCAGCAGAAGGTCCTGGTGTGTGTCGCTCTTCCTGAGCTTCCGGCCTCTAAACTAGAATGTTTCAAGGCCCAGGAGTGACAGGACACGGTCAGCAATAGTGGCCTGTGTCCTGCCCTCCGGGTGACCCAGGCCAAGGCCTCCCGTTTAAAACAGGATGGCGTCACAGGGCTGCCGCTGTCGGGAAAGGCTGTGCCCATGCTGACTCGGCAAATGGGGGGCAGCCCAGGGCCACTGCGAGGCCGGGGACCCCAACTTCACCCTACCCAGGAGCACCAGCCAGCCTGGAAAGACACGGTCTAGCCCCAGAGGCCTCCCAGCCCCCAGGCACCTCTAACAATTCCATGTGAGTGCTTTCGGGGTGTCGGCCACGTGCTGGACTTCCCGTGGTAACTCAAGGACGCCCTCAAGTCTGTCCCTGAGGGGTGTGCCCTGTGGGTGTCCCCAGAGCAGGAACAGGGGTGCAGTTGGCAGCAGAAAGGCTCAGGGCCCTCACTCCCTGGGGACTGCCCCACCCTTCCCCAAGCCCCAGTGCCCAGTGCAGACTGGCAGGGCCAGCAGGGGGTCAGTCTCAGGGTGGGCAGACCCAAGCTCACAGCTCAGAGCCTGGACCTCAGCCAGGGCACCCCACACCCTGCCCTGGTAGGGGGAACTGGGAATGGGGGCTGGGAGATGGCTTAGTGCCTGGGCTAGGGGGTTTTACTTAGATTTACATTAAATTTCAATAATCAGGATTCAATTTATTGTAGTTATAAATTCAAACTCCAATTTCTTTATTTTCTTTCATTTTTGTAGAGATGAGGGGGGTCTCACTATGTTGCCCAGGCTGGTCTGGAACTCCTGACCTCAAGTGATCCTCCCGCCTCAGCCTCCCAGAGTGCTGGGATCACAGGCATGACCACTGCGACTGGCCTGTGTTCAGGTTTCCCTTAATACAGAAGTGCTAGTGCTTTGATTCTGATTCTCTTAAACCTTTCTATGCCTCATTCTACATCTTCCAGCAGGTAAAAGATGGGTACCCCTTAAAGAGTCAGTTTTCAATCCAGGCACCGGGGCCCATGGGGACAAGCTATGTGGGCCGGGAGGCCGCCAACTCACTGGGATCCCCTGGAGCCCTGTCCAGCGGGAGCTCTGCAGAGGCGGCTGCTTCTGGGCTCCTGTCCTCCCTCCCCTCCTTCTCCTGGGGTCTGCAGAGCTGGCCCAGAGTGAACTCTGGGTGGTTTTTGCAATTTTTTAGCTTTAAAGACCTCTGAACTCAATGACATCCTGAGGTGGCCAAGTGCCTTTCCTACTTGAGAGGCTTTTGATATTGCCCTGACCTCCTTGGCTTTGCTCAGGCTGGGCAACTCTCAGGAGGCCCGGCACTGCTCGCTGACTGGTGCCCGCCCTCTCCAGAGCGCGGCCTGACGTGGGGCCGTCTTCCTAAAGGCGAGGCCGCAGACTGCCACCCAGGCCATGTGCTCAGAGCGCGGTGCTGAGCTGGTGCCAGGAAAGCAGGCGGCGGGTGTGTGAGGTGCCTGGGCCTCAGCCCCTCTGGAAAGGCTTGGGGGCAGCCGGCAGGAAATACGGGAAGAGAAAGAAGGAAACGTGACTGGAAAGGAAGAGAACAAAGTTCAGTCCAGGGAGGAGCAGAAAAGGGGAAACAGCTGCCCAGCGCCCGTGGGGAGACAGCGGGGCAGGGCGGAGTGCGGACGCCCTGTGTCTTTGGGCAGGAAACTGCTGGGAACACCTAGGGGTGGGCGTGGGGACCTGTCGGCTTGGGCAGAGCAGAAAATGCCTCGTGACTGAGCTTGCGTCCCGTCGTGTCCTGCTGGGCTGGGATGGGGTTCCGTCTGCCTCTGGGGCGCCAGCGGTGAAATCTGCAAGATGGGGCTGTGGACAGCGAGCCGGCTTTTCCCTGTGCAGGGCCACCCACGGCCCGGCGGCCACAGCCGGAGCACAGACGGTGCGGTGGCACAGTGGCCTGTGCGCGGTGCCCACAGCCGGACCGGGGCGGGAGCGCAGGAGGGCAGCCTGGAGAGAAAGCAGGGAGCCGACGCCAGCGGCACAGCTGCCCCGACGTCCCCGCGGGCGCAAGCCCTCCAGGAGCCCCTGTGCTGGGGCACGCGGCGACGCCCCAGAATCCTGACCCCGGGCCCCAAGCTGCACCAGGCGCTCTCCGCGGGCGTGAGCGGAGCCCGCAGTCCGCGGAGTTGGGCCTCTGCGCCCACCCGGCCCTCGCCCGGCCCCGCCCCCGCCGCTTTGCCCCGCCCCGAGGCCTCCTTATCCCGCCCTGGGCCCGCCCCAGCCCGCCTTGCCCCGCCCCCGGGTACGCCCCCAGGCCTCCTTGCCCCGTCCCCTGCCGCCTTGCCCCGCCCCCGGCCCCGGCCCAGCGTGCCGTGCGCGGCGGTGGTGCGGAAGCTGGCGTGGCGCGGTGGGCGGGGCAAGGATGGCCTGTGGGCGGGACTTCCGGCGCGCTGGAGCGGCTTCCGGCCGCGCGAGGGTGGTGCGGCTGGCCTCTCTGACATGAAGGTGAGCCCCGCGGTGGCTGGCGCCTACTCTTTCTCGCACGGCCTCAGTTTCTCTTCCGCGAAGTGGGCGCGCCAGGCGGCGAGGCTCCGCCCTGGACGGAACGGGCGTGGGGGGCGCGGGCGACGCCGGGCGGGCGCGTGTGGGAACAGGAGGGATGCGCGAGAGCAGGAGTGTGAGTGAGTGTGTGAGCAGGTGTGAGAGGGCGAGTGTGTGAGTGTGAGCAGGTGTGAGCGTGTGAGGGTGAGGTGTGAGGGCGGGTGTGTGTGTGAGCAGGTGTGAGAGGGCGAGTGTGTGAGTGTGAGCAGGTGTGAGCGTGTGAGGGCGGGTGTATTGGAGGGTGAGGTGTGAGAGGGCGAGTGTGTGCGAGTGGGTGTGTGGCAAAGGGAGTGAGACCGCAGGTGAGTGTGTAAAGGCGAGCGTGGCAGCCCCGTGCGGGCCGGTGTGGCGGGCGCGGGCGGGGAGGCAGGTGTTCACAGGGACAGGGAAGGGGTGCCCTGAGCGTGCGGGAGCGAGTGACAGTGCGAGGGCGCACGCGAGGCGCCCGAGCGGAAGGCAGTGCAGACAAGTTAGTGTGACTGAGGCGCAGGCGGGAGCGGAGCGTGGGCACGCGGCTCTGGCATAGTGGTGGCCATCGGTTCCCCGGGACCCCAGAACGGGTCAGGGCAGGAGGGCGCCAGGCGGGCGGGCGGGTGTCTTCCAGGTGAGGGCGAGGGTCCAGGTGCTGGGTGGGTGGCCCGGCCTGAGCCCACCCTCGGCTCCACCCAAGCCTCGAAAGCTCCAGGGCTGCAGACGTTCCAAACTGGAGGGTGACGCTCCTGCCCCTCGCTCCACAGGTCACCAGACTCGAGCCCACAGAGGTCAAGGAGCAGTGGGTTGGTGACAAAACCGGGCCTCGAGCCGCCTGGCGGCAGTCCTGCATCCGCTGCCCTCGGAATCGGAGTAGCGTGGTGGCCACGTGCGCCAGCGCTGGGCAGGCTGCCCCGCGGTCTCCTCATCCTGAAGGGGGTGACAGTGCCTGTGTCCTGGGGTGATGGAGAGAACTTGTGGGTAACACACAGGGCCTGGCACGCAGCATGTGGTCAATAAAGGTCACGCGGGGTCGTGAGTGTCCTGCGCTTACACCACCTTCGTTTCTGAGCTTACACTCGCTCCTCACCATAGCAACACAGTTGGCTCCAAAACTTGTGCTCAAAGGTGAGAGAGCTCGTAGCAACCCCTGTTCGCGCTGTAAGAACCAGCACACGTGTTAATGAGAACGTCAGCCGAGGGAGCCAGCTGGTGTCCTCGATGACAGACACTCAGCTCATCCGTCAGCGTTCAAATTGCGAGTTCCGGAAGCGCGAGGTCAGTCTGAGGGGTGAAACCCAGCTCATAAAAACAGGATAGACGTCATCAGCGCGTCCATTGCAGAGCAGCCATAGCTCTGGTCAGCTGCTTCTGCTCCACGCGTGCACACGTGTGCTGGGCCGCGTTTCTCTATGTGGGTCACTGCGAAAGACATCTGCCTGGACTCTCCATCCACACTACAGAGACAGCCCTCGGGAGCTGTGGGCCTGGGAGCCCTGGGGTGGCGGGAATGCTGGACTCTCAGCCAGTGGCTTGTCACAGAGCAGGTTCGAGACCCCTACAGGGGACCAGGGTGGCGCCGTGCCCTGTCATCACACACCACACCCCTCTGTTCGGGGCTGTTCATTGGTGTCTGGGGAAGAAACCTGTTCTGATGCAAGGACATGGTGTGCGTGGGCCCAGGCGTCTGTGCTGTGTGAGGAACATGGTAGAGGGTCTGCCCTCAAGGGCCTTAGAGCAGGGTGGGCAGTGGGGGGCCATGAGGGTGCTGAGGCGCAGACAGGGGTCTGGCAGCATGAGCACCCCACATGCATCGTACTCAATCGTCTCCCTGGGGCAGTCGTCTGGCAGTTCCTTGGTGAGTGACGAGCAGCCCCATGTCCAGGTGCTTCGTCCCAGAGCCGCCCTGCCGGGTGCAGCTGGTCGGTGGCAGTACCAGCCCCGGCTTTGTGCTCAGTCTGGTTCTGATTCAGTGCCCTTTCTGCCAGAAGCAGAAGCTGGCAGGACCATCTTCCTCTTCCACACGCCCAGATCAGCCCCATCCCTCCACCCTTGCCTCCTCTTTCCTTCTCTGAGGTGTGACGTCAGGGGTCAGGGAGGTCATAGGCAGATGGGCCTTTAGGTGATGGACAGTGGCCCTGTGTCAAATCTGCAGGATGGCAGGTGGTGGCGGAGACCCAACCCTGCGGTTGGTGGCTGGACACCTGGGTGCCGCTCAGGGTGCTCCTAGACCATGTCCCTGGAGGACCACCTTCCTGTTTGGTTCCTCATCCTCCTTCCTCTGTGACCTAGCTCTCCACCCAGAGGAGAGAGAAGGAGCCTGTGGTCATGGCAGGGGAAGGGGCTGGAGTCAGAGATGGGGTTCTTGGAAGCTGAGGTAGCTGCAGCCTCAGCCTGGCCAGGCAAGATCTGGAAGATTCTGGGCCGCCCGCCCTGTGCCGTGGCCAGAATTCCCCCGACTTCCCCTGAGCTGTTGCCTACTAAGCCTCACAGTTGCAGCAGAAAGGTGGTGGGGCTGGGGTGAGGTGGCAGGAGGCGGCTTCCCTTGAATTTGATGCCCACCCCATCCCAACCCCTCGGAGTTCCAGCATTGGCTGCCTTTGCCCGAGGCTCCGTCTACTGGGTGCTGTTTTACTTGCCCTGCTGTCCTGTGGCTCCCAGGTGGGGGGGCTTCCTGGTCAACCTCCCTCCAGGGCTGTATTTTTTTTTTTTTTAATTTGAGACAGTCTCGCTCTGTTGCCTGGGCTAGAGTGCCATGGCATTAACCTAGCTCACAGCAACCTCAAACTCCTGGGCTCAAGTGATCCTCCTGCCTCAGCCTCCCGAGTAGCTGGGGCTACAAGAGTGCGCCATCATGCCCGGCTGATTTTATTGTTGTTTTACTTTTAATTGCCCAGCTAATTTCTTTCTACTTTTTTTTTAGTAGAGATGGGGGAGGGGGGGAGGGGTGTCTTGCTCTTGCTCAGGCTGGTCTCCAACTCCTGACCTCAAGCAATCCTCCTGCCTTGCCTCCCAGAGTGCTAGGATTACAGGTGTGAGCCACCACGCCGTGCCCCAGGGCTGTGTTCTTTCCGCTGCTCCAGGAAGGTGTGTCGTGGCCAAAGTGTGGAAACTTGCTGCCCAGGGGAGTCTGCACTGGGAGTACCTGTCTCACCCAGGGAAGTGACAGGGCAAAGGGAGGCAGGTTGAGAGGAAGGGAAAACAGGCTCCTGGCCAGGTCACTGGGGTGGGAGGGTGGGCACCATGGTGGGCCGGGCTCTGACAGTCCCTTCTCATGAGGCACACCTGCCTGAGCTCCTCTGCCTCTGCCTGGGCAGCGTGGGCTCCTCCACTGGTCTGGAGGGGTGTGTGCTGCCAGGGCGCGAGACCGTGGGTGGACATCCTTCTTCACACCTGATGTCTCGAAGCCTCGTGAAGGACTGACAGCTCTGCTGGGTTGTGCTTGTTGCTCAGCTGCCCCCTGGGTGGAAGACAAGGCAGAACTGCCAAGGGTGGGGAGGTCTCTAGAGCCTAAAAATGAGTTGTGTAATGAAAGTTTAGTGCAGGAAAATCAAAAAATAGAGAAAGCGAAAGAGAAGAAATAAAATGATTATGTAATTCCAGATAGGCTGCTCATCTATTTTTTAGCTTACCTCCTTATATGCTTTCTTTTGTGAGACCGTGCTGCGTAAATACTGTTTTGTAATGCCTGTGCATCAACCCAAGTCCCCCAAGATGAAGTAAAGGAAAATATTTATGACCAGATTTTTTTTTTTTTTTTTTGAGACAGAGTCTCACTGTGTTGCCCTAGCTAGAGTGCCGTGGCATCAGCCTAGCTCACAGCAACCTCAAACTCCTGGGCTCAAGCGATCCTCCTGCCTCAGCCTCCCGAGTAGCTGGGATTACAGGCATGCACCACCATGCCTGGCTAATTTTTTCTATATATTTTTAGCTGTCCAGATAATTTCTTTCTATTTTTTTAGTAGAGACGGGGTCTCGCTCTTGCTCAGGCTGATCTCGAACTCCTGAGCTCAAATGATCCACCCGCCTCGGCCTCCCAGAGTATGACCAGATTTTTATCCAAAAAGCTTTTCCCAACTTGAATCCCCACCAACAGCTATGGAGATATGCTTTGCCCTGGTCCTCTCAACGTCTTCATTCTCTTGAATCCTAACACTCGGGTGGGGATGCTGTCTTGTTCCACCTTTAACGTCTTTGATCACTGGCGAAGTTGGTTTAGCTGCTCGTTTCTCGGACTCTCATACCTCTTCTCATCCCTTTCTTTTTTTCTTTTTATTTAGAGTTGGGGTCTCTGTCACCCAGGCTGGAGTACAGTGATCACTGCTCACTGTAACCTTGAAGTCCTGGGCTCAAGTGATCTCCTGCCTCAGCCTCCCAAGTAGCTAGGACTATAAGCATGCACTACCACACCCTGCTAATTTTTAAATTTTTTGTAGAGATGGGATCTTGCTGTGTTGCCTAGGCTGGTCTCAAACTCCTGGCCTCAAGCAATCCTCCTACCTCTGCCTCCCTCCACCACGTCTGGCCCCATCCCTTTCTTATTTTTGTAGTGGGACATTTTTTATTGGAGTGTCTGTCTTTTATTCTTTCGTTTGTTGTTTTTTTGTTTTTTATTTTTTGTTTTTTTGAGACAGGGTCCTGCTCAGTGCCCAGGCTAGAGTGCCGTGGTGCAGTCATAACTCACTGCAGCCTCAAACTCCTGGCTTCAAGCGATCCTCCTGCCTCCCAAGCAAGGATTCCAGGCGCGTGCCACCACACCCAGCTAATTTGTTAATTTTTTGTAGAGACAGCGTCTCGCTATGTTACCCAGTCAGGTTTCGAACTCCCAGCCTCAAGAGATCCTCCCACCTCAGCCCTGTCTTTTATGCTTGATTTGTAAGATGTCTTTGCATGTTATGGATAGATTATGGGTAGAAATCCATTGTCAAGTACGTTCCAAATATTTTGGGGGATTTGTTTTCTTTAAGTTTGTTTTTTTGTTTCCTAAATGAAAGTTTTACATTTTTATGTAGTAAACTCTGGGGATATTTTCTTTCATAATCTCTCCTGTGCTGATATAGTTGGAAAGCCTTCTCCACCATGAGATTACATAGATAGATATCCACATTTTCTTCTAGTACTTTCTGTGGCTCCATTGTTAACGCTTAAGCCCTGTCATGGCCAGGATTTCTTTGGGTTTGAGGGGAGATGGGAACCATTGTTTTCCCGGATGGCCAGCAGTAATCAGGGCAGTCTTGGGCGGTGGGGACAGGGCTCTGTGGCCAGCAGTGAGGAAGCTCCTGTCTTGGTGTCTGAAAGCTGGTGGTCCAGCCGTGGGGCAGGGAGGGCAGAAGTTCTGGAGAAGGGACTCTAGCTGCAGGGCTCTGTCCCAGTGGCCGAGGCCCGTCCCGGAGCCGTGGGGACCCAGGCTCTGTGAGGAGAAAGTGCTCCCATCAGCAGAGGGGTGGCCCATGCTGCATGTCCCTGCTGGTGTCTCCATGTGCTCTGCTCTCCCTGCAGCCCCCTGGAGCTGGAGGTTGGACCCTGCTGTGATACACGCACCATGCAGAAACCGCTGACCCTCCTGTGGCTTGTTCTGGCCTGCGGCTCTGTTCACGCTACCCTGTCAAAGTCAGATGCCAAAAAAGCTGCCTCAAAGACACTGCTGGAGAAGGTAGGGGTGGCCTGGGGACTTGAGGTGACCACACTGGCCAAGGGCTGACCCCTCATACTCTTCTCCCTCCTGCCTGCTGGGACCTGGGAGCTGAGGGACTGGGGAGCTGGGGGGCTTGGCTGCTCACACAGAGGGCTGCTGAACTAGCTGTGGGCAGGCGGGCGGGTGGCCTGTGTGTCTCTGAGTGAGCAGCTTGAGCTGGGTTCTGAGGGTTGGTGGCTTGTTCTTTGGCGTCCCCACCTGCCTCCCGCCTGTCTCTGTGCCTGTTTCCACCTTCCACCTGCTTTCAACACCTGCATCCTCATGCCTCCATCATCATTGTGTCTTTAATATTCATGGCCATGAGCTGTGTTTGCCTTGTGGTCTTTCTGCTGTTCTGGGGTGGTCCCAGGGATTGTAAACTCAAGGGTGGGTCCCCATTGAACCTACCCCTCAGCCGCAGCAGTCACCATGCCACTGGCCAGAGTTGTCACAGGAACCTAGTCCTAGACTGACAGACACTCTCTGTCCTGCCTCGGGGCAGAGAACACCTGCAGTGGGCATTTGCACCTGGCCTGTGGGGCCAGGCCAGGGAGTGGGTGGTGTCAAGGGGAGGATCAGCCAGGCCCTGGGTGTAGACAGAACAGGCAAGTGGGGAACCGGGTGGAGGGCTTCAAGGAGCGGAGGCAGGGTCGAGGGAGCTGTGTTCACAGGGCATGGGAAGACTCACCGGGAAAGAGGTGGCGGGTGGCAGTTGGCCAGTGAGGTGGCATATTCTGATCTGACCAGCACTGTGTGTGGCCCTGGGGTGCCCAGCTGAGCTCAAAGTGGCCAGAGCTGGTGCTGACCATCCATCCTCACATGAGCGGAGGGAGCCGCCATAGGCCCTGCCTGCCTTCCAGCCCAGAGCAAGGGTGGGAACGTCCCCTACAGTAGGCCACTGTCCGCTCTCTGATGGCCAGAGCCTTCTGAACATCAACGCCTGCCATGTCTCCAGGTCAGCAGCCCTGTCGACGCGGAGGCACACTCGCTGGCCAAATGGAAAGGACTTCTTTCTGCTGCTTAGGGTGCTGTGTTCTGTGCTGAGGACGGGTGACTGATAGCCTTGCCCTTTCTTTTTATTTCAGAGTCAGTTTTCAGATAAGCCCGTCCAAGATCGGGGTCTGGTGGTGACGGACCTCAAAGCCGAAGACGTGGTTCTCGAGCATCGCAGCTACTGCTCAGCGAGAGCACGAGATAGACACTTTGCTGGAGATGTGCTGGGCTACGTCACTCCAGTAGGTCGGAGCCCTTGAGGTGCACAGGCGTCCCAACCTGCCCCAGCCTCTGTGACAGGCTGGCCAGGCAGTGATGGAGTCTTATTCTGATCTCCCCGGCTTCCACAGCTGTGAAGCCACAGTGGGAGGGGTGCTGTCCTACAGATGTCAGAGTGAAGGGTACTGGGGTTTCTCCAGGGGCTCGCTGCTCATGGCAGCAGGTGACCTTGTTGGTGCCCTAAGTCCAGAGGAGGGCCGTCGAGCCATCTGGCCTCAGCGGCCAGCAGCAGCAGCATGTGCTCTGGCTCAGAGAGGGGCTCGTCAAGAGAGCTCCCGTGACTTCTGGTGAAGGGGATCTTGTGGCCTAGATCCCAGGCTGTGGGTGGCGAACCAGAGTGGGAGAAGGGCACCCCAGGCAGGGGGCTGGTGTCAGCTCAGGCCGAAAGGCTGTCGGTACTGGCCAGCTGGTCCTGGGTACGTCGAGAGCAGGCAGAGCGGCAACACCATGGTGAGGGAGATTCGTGCTCACCTGTTCTCTGTCTGACATCTCCTTCCTCTGCCAGTGGAACAGCCATGGCTACGATGTCACCAAGGTGTTTGGGAGCAAGTTCACGCATATCTCGCCAGTCTGGCTGCAGCTAAAGAGACGTGGCCGTGAAATGTTCGAGGTCACGGGCCTCCATGACGTGGATCAAGGTTCTCGTCCTTCCTGCTTGTCTGTGCTTGTCCTAAGGGCCATGAAGAGTGTGAGTGTGGGGGTGTATGTGTGAGTGAGAGTGTGTGTGTGACGTGCGTGTGACGACCTCAAGGCCCGAGCTCTCACCCTGCATGGCCGAACACAGAGAGTTATCCCACGGTGCGGGCTAGTGTGCAGGATGGGAAGGCAAGTAGGGCCTGGAGAGGTGGTCCCCACCATGGGACCCTCTGCAGGGCCAGGTCGATGTCTCAGCCAGTGTTTCAGGAAAATCCCAGGATGGTATAGAAACACCGCCCATCAAGCTGAGGAGCTGAGAGGCCGTAGAATTACTCAGACAAGTCCGGCTTGGGAAGTTAGGTGTGGTGTTGCCTTCAGTCCTTTCCCAGCGAGCCATGTGTCGTCACGTGTTCACAGTGGAATCACACACGTGCACAGAGCCATCACCGTGTGCCATCATGCAACCCGTCATGTTAACAATATTACAGTTCTCCACTTGGCGGGGATTTTAGTGTCACCGTTAGCTAAAGGGCACTGTGGCTGCAGTTCCCAGCCCCCAGGTGTGGACCAGTCCTGGGCAGTGGCCTGTTGGAACCGGTGGCACAGCAGGAGGTGAGCGGTGGGTGAGCAAGCGAAGCTTCATCTGTATTTACAGCCGCTCCCCATGGCTCGCATCACCGCCCGAGCTCCACCTCCTGTCAGATCAGCGGTGGCATTAGATTCTCATAGGAGCGCGAACCCCACTGTACACTGTGCGTGTGAGGGATCTAGGTTGTGGCTCCTTGTGAGAACCTGATGCCTGATGATCGGGGGTGGAGCTGAGGCGGTGATGCTAGCGCTGGGGAGCCACTGCAAATGCAGATTGTCATTAGCAGAGAGGTTTGACTGCACAGAGACCATAATAAATCAGTTGCTTGCAGACTCATATCAAAACCCCATCAGTGGCAAGTGACAATGTAATAATAATAGAAACGAAGTGCACAGTAAACATAAGGCACTTGAATCATCCCGAAACCAACCCCGCCCTGCCCCCCCGTCCGTGGAAAATTGTCTTCCATGAGACTGGTCCCTGGTACCAAAAAGTTTGGCACCCTGGAGGACAGCTAACGCAGTCGGGACTGGTCAGAGCCGGCTGCTTCAAGGCAAGAAAGCGCTGGGCTCCCCACCCCCAGTAGTTATCTTGGTATTTGCTTAATCTACTTTGTAGCAGTTTTGCTGAGCACTCCAGGCTGGCACAGTTTTCCTGTGATGTGGGGACCCTACATTTTCCCCATACCCAGCTCTGCCCCAGAGGGGCCTTCCCTTGCATGTCCACACTGTGCACAGATGTGTGCAGGGCAGCCTCCGAGACGACTCCAGCAGCCTCTGGGCAGTGGAGGGCACAGGCCGCTGGCCCCCCTCCTTTGTTCCTCCTCTAGTGATGTTCAGGAGGGTGGGGCTCAGGGTGGGGGGCTGTTCTCTGATGGCACATCCCAGTGAAATGTGCCCGAGTTCACACAGCTGAGCCTCACGCTGGGTCTCCGACAGAGAGAGTAGCAGGGGAGGTATTGGCCAGTTGGCGAGTTCCAAGACCAGGAGTGATTTTTCCTGGTGTTGATGTTGAAAGAACTGTGGGGAGACGAGTGTGTTGGCAAATGTCAGGGCCTGGTGGGTTCTGACTGCCCCTCAGCTCACAGAAACACCCTGACATTCCCCAGGCCCTGGGGTGACCTGTCCCCCAGGCCAGCCATGGGCTCTGAAGCACCCCAGCCCAGGGAGGGCAAGCTCAGAGCTGCTTTGCGGGCCAGGAGGACAAGGGGCGTGGGGCCAGGAGGAGAAGGGGTGGGGTACAGGGCCAGGAGGTGGCGTTTGGGGCTGCCCCAGGGCCAGGGCAGAGCTGGGTTCTCGCAGTCAGCCTCCCCTCTCCTTTCCTGCTGCCGCGTGTTCCTCCTCAGAGGGGCCGGGTCTGCTGGCAGGACACATGCCCCCGTGCTAACTGTCCCCTCCGTGTTCCACAGGGTGGATGCGGGCTGTCAGGAAGCACACCAAGGGCCTGCGCATAGGTAAGTCCAGTAGGCCTGGGAGCTGGGAATGGCCCCAGCCATGGGGGATGGAGGCCCAGGTGGCATGACCTCCGACCTCCCTGTGGCTGGGCAAGTGGGCCGGGGTCTTCTCTTGTTCCTGGCCGTCCAGGCTGTGCTGCTCAAGCACAAGTTATTCCTCCAGCTGCTGTGAGGCGAGGCTGGCCCCGGCCTGCATTCACGGGCTCTCCCTCCCACCCAGGCCATAGCCCACCAAGGCCAGCACTGCCTTGGCCAGCGGCTATGCCAGGCTGCTCTGCCTCCTGTTTTTCCCTCCCTTCACCTGACGAATGTCATCCAAGCAGCTGGGGCCAGGCTCTGAGCTCAACCTGAGGGTGGCTCTGACCCTGCCCCATTCGTGCGCCCGTAGCTTGTGGTGGCTGGCAAGGTGGGAACACATGTCCCCATGTCGAGGGGCAGCCTTGGGCAGTGGGCGAGGAAGTGGGGAGCAGGCTGAAGGAGAGGCTGCAGGGCTGTCTTGGGGCAGGGGGCAGGTGGCAGGCCTGAGCGGGGCCTGGGGAGGGCGGGTGCGGGGCAGAAGGGCGGCCAGCGCCACCTCACTCCATCCCCAACCCTCCCTCGCCAGCCGCCAGGTCGCAGGGCTCCCCTCAGGCTTCCCCACCTGTCACTCGGTGGTCTCGCTCCACTCAGGAGGCCAAGGGGATGCCCTCTGGGGAGGGCAAGCAGGGGAGGGTCACTCGGTGTTCCCAGCCACAGCTTCTGTGCATGTTGTTCCCTGCCCAGTGCCCCGGCTTCTGTTTGAGGACTGGACGTATGAGGATTTCCGGAGCGTCCTGGACAGCGAGGATGAGATAGAGGAGCTCAGCAGGACCATGGTGCAGGTGGCAAAGGTGAGACCCGTGCACTGCCCCAGGCCCCTGAGCACAGGCGGGGCTCCGTTGGCTGCCCCCCGGCCCTTGGCAGGGGCTCCTACAGGGCCAGCACTTGGCTCCTGTTGGCTGGCTTGCTCCTTGGGCCTTCCTGGTGCAGCCCGCTCTTCAGGGAGGACAGCGTCAGCCCCACTCAGGCCACTGTTCACTCCCTTTGGCCCCCACAGGTCCCAAGGGTGGGAGACTTGTGTGCTGGGTGTTTCCCAGGGCAAGGCCCAGCTGCCTACTGCCCTCCTGGGAGGAGACCGTCCCTGCAGGCTGCTGGGACATCTGGGCTACAGAAGGGGAGAGCCCTCAGGCCCCTAGGGGTGGGGTGGGGGAGGCATGGGAGCCCTGGCCCCTCTGCTCCCAGCTCCTGTGGGGACCCCCCGACGCTGCCTCTTGCAGGCAGGGACTTCTGGGTGTGCAGCACGGGCTTGGGTCTTGCCTCGTGAGTGACTGGGTCCGTGACCTGGCCAGGTGGGCAGAGGTGGTATGCTCTGTGTCTGTCTTTCCACCACCGTCCTGTGCCTCCAGGTCCTCTTCACCTGCTCCTGTTTCTTTCAGAACCAGCATTTTGATGGCTTCGTGGTGGAGGTCTGGAGCCAGCTGCTGAGCCAGAAGCACGTGTGAGTTGGTGGGGTAGGTGGGGCTACTCGCTGCTCCCCCGGCCCCTGGCCCCAGTGTTTGGAGGAGGCTAGAGAAAGGACAGGGGACAGGGAGCCCCGTTTGGGAGGGCCTTCCTCCCACAACCCTGCACCTGGGCTGAGGATGGAGAGCTGCTCAGAGGAGCAAGTGTGGCCGTGGGGCAGGCGGCTGGCCCTGATGCTTCCTGTGGGTGGTGGAGGGAGGTGAGGAGCCTCGCCACGAGGACTCGGCAAGAGGGAGGGAGCTGCCTGGACGGTGGTAGCAGAGGCCAGGCTTGGGCGTAGGCAGAAACCTCCTCACCAAGCATGAAGGAGCCTTCTAGGGATGTCGAGAAGGTGCCAGCCTGGCGCGGCCAGGACCTGTGGGGTGGACCGCCATGGCATCCTCTGGGCAAGGCTGTCGTGGCCCACAGGGAGGTGGCCACATGCTCCCTCAGGCCTCCTCCCTGCTACCTGGGTGCCCAGCCCACCCCGACACTCGTGGGTTCCCACTCCCCTTGACCAGAGTGGCCAGGAAAGGAGAGAGTGAGGGCAGTGCCAGCAGCGTCTCCGTCCAGCCTAGGCCTGGCCTCGGCCTTGAGAGATGGTGTTTCCTGCGTCTTGCTCAAGCAGCCCGGCCAATCCACCTTCTCTAGCTCTGCTGAAGTGAGGTGTCTGCCCTGCAGAAGAGGGCAGAGGGGCCATTCTCCTGCCCAGGTGGGGTCTGGTGCCGTCCCAGGCGTCCAGGCAGGGGGAGGTGGAGCAGCCCAGAGGCCTGCAGCCCCTGCCCAGCTCTTCAGCTCCGTGCAAGCCGCGAGTTCTGGAATCGACCACCCTGCCTTTTCCACCTGTAGGAGTTCCCCTTGTGCCCTGAGGCCCGTGCCTGCCCCAGAGGGAAGAGCGAGGGTCCCTGTATCCCTCCTCTGTCACTGTCCATTCTGCGGCTTCCGCAGGCAGAGGAGCTGCAGGTCTCGGCTCTGCCCACACGGAGGCAGCATCCCCACATGGATCCCGTGTTGCCGAGGGAGGGAGGCGTGTCATTGACTGGAGCCCTGTGGGGGGACGGGGGGGACAGGGGAATAGGATCCCCCGGGGCCAGTGGAAGCTGTGCCTGGAGCCCAGTGTGCCAGGCTCGGGGTAGTAGCTTCCAGCTGCCAGCCCCAGGGGTCCTTCTGGCCAAGACCTGCTGTGGCTTCTGGCCCCACTGGGCCAGCTCGGATCTACAGTGGCCTCAGACCAGCCTCACCAGGAGGCTTCAGCCTGAGACTCTGCCCGGAAACACTCCCTGCTGCAGGCAGGCCTGGAGTCCCGCTTCCCGGTGCCCAGACACCTGCACCACCCTCAGCCAGGCCCGCCTGACGCACCCCTGCAGGCTGTTTGTGAGGCGTCTCCTCTGCCCATCTGCACCCTAGGAGGGCCCAGCAGGGGAGGAGGGCAGAAGTCCCCAGGTCTGTGGGGACTCTTTTGCCTACACAGCCCCAAGGGGCCCTAGCTCTGGCCTGAAGGTGCCCCGCACTTTTGGCCAAGAGACAACCCCAGGCAGGCCCCGACTTGGGACAGTGAGGGTAGGTCCTGCTGGGGCTGACCTCCGGTACCCTCTGAGGGAGTGGTCCCTCTGAGCAGGAGACAGGCTCCACCAGGTCTCATCTTTCCCACTAATCCTGGGAGAACAGAGCTATTAATCAGAGATTTGCTATAATTCATTTCCATTTCACAGTATTAAGCAGGCAGTGAGATGGCACCAAAGGGCCGTCCTCCTGAGACAGCCGCGTTATGTCTGGGTGGGAGGGCCGGGGTGCAGTGAGACACGGCCTCGTTGGATGTGACTCCTTAGGGGTCGTTAACGTGGGGTGGGGGTGGGAGAAGGAGGTGGGAGCCACCTGCAGGGCCCCTTGAGTGCAGGCCCTGGAGAGAAGGTGGGGAACTGCCGGTGGGGTGGGGGCAGCATCTGGGTTCTTGAGCAGCAGAGACCAGCTGGTCTGACAGATCCCTTTGGGCGTTCTCTGCTGCCTACAAGCCTCCCCGTGTGCCAGGCCTGAGGCTGGTCTTGGGCAGGTTTGCCTGCAGGGACATTGCCACCTCTGGTCCCTCCTGAGCTTGGGGGCAACCCCTTAGGGTTGTCCTTGTGCCAGAGCAGCTGTGATGTGGGCCCTTGGGAGCCACCAGTGCCAGCTGTTAGGGGCTTCGGGGGCCTGTCCCAAGAGTGCTCTGGGTGACACCAGCACCCACCACAACTGGGAGCCCACATCCACCCTGGGGCCCTCACAGAGTGGCCGTGGGCACCTTTTGGCCCTCAGGTCTAATGTGGTCCTCGGGACAGTCGTGGGAGCCCGCAAGCTAGATGGGAGGGTCCCCCAGGTGGGATCAGCTTCCTGAGCTCCTCAGCACCTGGACATGCCTCGCTCTGCTCCAGTGTTTCAGAACTAGCCACCACCTCTAAGTGGCATTCGGGTATATGACAGCCTCTGGCACCCAGAGAGTTCTGGATGCAGGTGCCAGCGCCAAGGCATGAGGACAGACTGCCCCGAGGCTCTGCCACCTGCCGAGGGCTGTGCCCACGTCACCTGCAGAGCTGATGCTGGGCCTGGGGAGGACAGGGCCTCAAGTGCCCTGGGTCATTGGGGCCCTTCCTCGCCTAGTTTGCTTAGTGGCTGTGCGGGGCTCTGTCTCTGGTCGTTTGGGGTGCTCTTTCTGGGAGCCCACGGGTACTGACAGACTCCTACTCTAGGGGGACCCTGGAGCATAGGAAGGGCAGGCTTAGCCAGGTTGTGGGTGGGCCTCGTAGGGCAGAGGGAGTCCTTTATCCCCAGACCCCTTCACGGGGTCCACAGGGCTGCTCGTGCATGGGCGTCTGTCGTTTGGGACCACACCCAGAGTGGGGTGGGAAGTTTCCTAGAGGGACTGTCGCCTTCCCTGCAGCAGGGTGTCAGGCTGAGGACCGGCCTCACCCCATCCCCAAAGCCAGGGGTGTCAAGGAGCCCCCATGGGGCTCCGGGTGGAGCCTTGGCGCCACTGCTGACCCCGCGTCTTGGCTCTTTCAGGGGCCTCATCCACATGCTCACCCACCTGGCCGAAGCGCTGCACCAGGCCCGGCTGCTGGTCATCCTGGCCATCCCGCCTGCTGTCACGCCTGAGTAAGTGCCACACGACCCTTCTCTCTCTCTCTCTCTTTCAGTGGTGTCAAGGGCTTTGGGGTTGCGGGGCAGACAGTGCAGGGTGGTGACTCGGGGCCCAGGCTGTCTCTGCTCATCTGGTTGACACAAACTGCACCTGCCCCTGTCTGTAGAAGATGTGGCTGCTACACACAGAGGGTGTGCGACCCAGAGGTCGGGGGTCCCTTTGCAACCAGCCTCAAATGTTCTTCCTGTTAGTGGTTGAAGACGGTGCCTCTCAGCCCAAACATACTTGAAGGCTATGTTGAGACATCCTTTTTTTTGAGAATTGAAGTCTTTTAAACTCACCATCAGCATGACTCTCAGTAGAGGCCCTGGACCTCAAGGGCGTTTGGTGCTTCAGGCTGAATTTACACCCGTTGTTTCTGTGGGAGATTAGGCCAAGGTGCGGCACAGCTGCCACCGTCCAAAGGCCACTGGCTGGGCCGGGCCTCTCTTGTGAGTGGGCTTGTTCAGCCCTCCCAGCCCTGCAGGGTGGCTCTTCTGGGCACAGTGACCAGGCACAAGGAGCCAGGAGGGTCTCAGCTGTGCTGGGCACAGAGAGGGCTCCAAGTCATGACCTGAGAACCCAGAACAGACCTGGGGGCCCAGTGGACAGGAGCAGGCCAGGTGGAAGGGCTGGCTGGGGCATCCCAGGGCATTGGGGTGGGAGTCCCAGGGCTCTGCCCAGTGTCCACCAACTTACGAGGGGCAGTTCTCACCCCTCAGGAATGGTGGGCTCCCGGCCTCCCACTCAGGAAGGGAGCAGCCAGCTTCTCCCTCACCTCAGCAGACTTCTGTCTCTCTCCAGTGGCAGCGGCAGGTGGTGACAGGGCCCCGAGGGTGCAGACGGACAGACTTGCACAAAAGGGCGGCACACACCTGGCTGGCCACCCACCCTGGGCCCTCAGCCCTGGGCTGTGTAGGCAGTTGGTGGTTTTCTGTTCCAGCCTCTAGGATGCTGAGGGCCCTTTGCACAACCTGGGTATTGGCCTCTCACCCCACATTTCTCCCCAAACTTTGCAGGGCTCTCAGCCCTTCAGTCGGGGTGCAGCTGGGCAAGGCTGACAGGCTGCCTGCTCTGCAGACCGGATTCCAGGCCTGTGTCCGTGGCCCCACTGTGGGTGGGTGGCCCCTCTCCTGGAGCTGGGGGTGGGTGCACAGATCCTCTAGGCACTGGGCAAAGAAGGGTTGCAGTAGCAGGCAGGGCCCGGGCGACCTGGGGCCATGGGGAGCAGGTTCAGAAGCCTCTGATAGGTCAGTGCAGAGGGGGAGGGGAGCTGCCTAGATGCCCCCCGGATGGCGGGGCCGTCCTTGGAAGGGGTACTCCCCGAGCCTACGGGGCAGGGGAAGCAGGTGTGGGCGCTGGCTGCTGGGGGTGGGTACCCTAGAGTGGGCACATCGTGGGGACAGTGACACCACGTCTCTGTTAGGGATGGGGACTGATGTGGTGTGGCTGGCAGGGACTGGTCACTGTGGGCCACGCTGGGGCCATCCCTACCAAGTCTGCCTTGGAGGGCGGCTGGTCAGAGACGAGCTTGGGCTTAACCCCTGGTCAGCAGCAGGGAGATGAGTCTGGGGCAGATGGAGACTGAGACACCAGTGACACGACCCCAGGGGTTACGGGGCAGGAAGGAGGTGAGGTCTCGGCTTAGGGGGAGGAGGGGACAAGCTGACATGGAGCCTGTGTCCTCCTGTGTTGGGTTGACCCTTCAACGATGCAGACGCTTCCCAGAGATGGTGGCCACTCAGGTGACAGGAGAGGGAGGCGTCCCCATGTGGGGCCGGGGACAGAGGGTTGGGGGATGGGGGAGTCTGAAGTAGAACGCAGGAGAAGGTGGTGCTGCCACAGGAGCGGAGAGGTGGGAGGAGGGCAGGGCGCCCTGAGGTGTCTGGAGGAGACTGTTCTGGAGGCTGCCTGGGTACCTTTCCCCACCGCTGGCAGCTGCGGGGTCTTGGGGTGAAGAGGCCCATGTGGCTGGAGAGACCTGGCCAGGCCCCTGCCCAGGGTGTCATTCCAGTCCCACTTTCTGGAAGAAAGAGGTGGCTCGTGGCGGAGGGTATGTGGCAGCTGGCTGGGCGGCCACCCCCCGGGCCTGAGGGCGCAGAGCACGTTGTCACAGCACTTAGCAACACAGAAGCAGAGTGTGGAGCCGGGGTCAGAGGCTGAGTGGACACTTCCTTTCCTTGCTGCCACCTGCCTGGGGCCCACCTGAGACGTGGGGGGCTGCCCATGACACGTTTGTTTTCCTTTTCTCCTTCCTCCTCGGGTTTCTTTCCTCAGAAGTGAATTCCAAGCACGAGGTTTTCAGCATGAGCAGCGAAGCTTGTTCGTCGGAAGTCACGCTGTGCCTAATCCGTGACAAGCTGTTCTTGCGTCTCTCGACTGTGTAGATCTCCCTCTTGTCCGGAAGCCACGAGTCAGAGACAAATAGCTCGGCTGCCTCACTCTCTGGGTGTCTGGGGAGGGGTGGTCTTCCTCGCAGGTGGAAGAGGGGGCACCACATTCTCAGGGGGTCCGCAGGGCCAGAGCCAGGTGGACAAGGGTAGGTAGAGCCGTGGGGACAGGCCTGGTAGCATCCCTCCCTCCCGTTGATGAGCACCACGCTAGGAGGCACCTCCTGTCTCTGGACAGCGTCTGCGTGTTGTTGTTTTGTTACGGCTCTTTAAAAACGTGAGGGCCAGCCTGGCGCCTTTCCCTGCCTCACACCTTAATCCCAGCACACTGGGAGGCTGAGGCAGGAGGATCGCTTGAGCTCAGGAGTTCAAGACCAGCCTGAGCCAAGAGCAAGACCCCATCTCTACTAAAAAAATAGAAAGAAATTATCTGGACAACTAAAAAAATATATAGAAAAAATTAGCCAGGCATGGTGGCGCATGCATGTAGTCCCAGCTACTCAGGAGGCTGAGGCAGTAGGATCGCTTGAGCCCAGGAGTTTGAGGTTGCTGTGAGCTAGGCTAACACCACGGCACTCACTCTAGCCCGGGCAACAGAGTGAGACTCTGTCTCAAAAAAAAAAAAAAGAAAAAGAAAAATTAGCCAGGCATCGTGGTGCGTGCCTGTAGTTCCAGCTACTCGGGAGGCTGAGGCGGGAGGATCACTTGAGCCCAGGAGTTGAGGCTGCAGTGAGCTGTGATGGCTCCAGCCTGGGAGACAGAGGGAGATTCTGTCTCAAAAAAAATAAAAATAAAAATAAATAAGTAAAAACTTCAAAACTATTCCCAATCTTTGGGCCACAGCTGATGCTCCTGGCCTGTAGCAGTAGTTTTTGGGTCAGTGAGCAGCTATGTGAGAGCTGAGAGGAGCAGTGCAGGCTTTGCTTGTCACTTGTGGACACACCGCACTGAGGGCACAGTGTGGAGCCAGCAGAGCAGCCCCTTCCTGCTTGGGGACTCGGTGGAGGTGTGGGGGACGTCCCACGGTTTCTGTGCCACATTCTGTGGTTGGTGGGAGTCAGATTCTGGGCATGTGGCCACACCTGCCTGAGCCTTGTGGGCAAAGCCACCTCTTCCAGGAGTGCCTGGTGTGGGTGAAGCCACGAAGCCGTGGAAAACGGTTGAGCAGTGCTGTGTGCCCACGAGAGGGGCCGGGGCATGGTGGTGCCATGGATGTAGGCTTGGAGACCAGCTCATGGTGGGAAGCTGTGTGTCAGACAGCAGCATGTGATGCGCGGGCTCAGGGAGCTGGACACCTTGGAAAGCGCATCGTGGGTGCAGGGGAGGGGTTGGGCTGGGGGACAGGCCCCCCAGAGTGGAAACTGCTCCTGACAGGGCTGCCACTGAGACTGAAGAGGAGGGCACAGAGGCAGGGAGTCAGCCGGCTGCGTTCCCGGGTGCAGTGGGGACCCGAGTTAGAAAGCAGAACCTCACTGCACGTAGCAGGGATGGTGGCTCCGACAGACAGGACTCTGACCGGAATGTCGACTCGTCAGAAGTCACCACAAAGGAGTGGAAAGATGAGCCTCCTGCTGGGAGAGATGCTGATCCCAGGTCCCTGACCAAGAGCAAGTGTCTGGCTGAGGGAGGAGAGAGGGAGCCAGAGATACGCAGTGGCGAGACTGCGGTGACCCTGGAGAGAGCTGGGCAGAAGACCTGGACCCTGAAAGACGAGATGCGGTGGACATGCGCCGAGTAGCCCAGGGACAGTGGAGAGAGGCTTGACCTCATTAGCAATGAAGGAAACACAAGTGAAAGCCACAGGGAGTGAGCGGCTCATGTGCAGCCAGGCTGGGACAGAATTGACGAAGGCTCTCAAGAGTCGACTGCCCAGATGCCACGTGCCGTGGGGTGTGGACCAGGCCTCTGCGCAGAGGGACCCCCTTGGAGAAGGCTGGGTGCACGTCCGAGGCAGAGCATGGCTGAGCCCCAGCACACATGGTGGTGGCCTCAGCAGCTCACTGCCTCACGTTCAGACATGCAGAGACTGCGCGGCGTGACGCGGACAGTCTACTCAGGAACTCGTGGGCACATCGTCACCCGTGCATCGGATCACGGTGGGCTCTGCTAACCTGTGCGGAACTTGATAAACGCTCTCTGACATCCACCCGCTTTTTATCTCAGCGTGGGCCGCTGTGACAAAGTACCATGGACTGAGCGGCTTTGATTTTCTCACGGTTTGGGGGCTGGAAGTCTGCGGTCAGGGGCCAGCAGGTCTGGTGAGGCCCTTTCTGGGTGCAGTGAGTGCCTTTCTGCTGTGTGCTCCTTCACGTGGCAGAGATCTCTCCTGTGTCTCTTCCTCTAAGGGCACGAACCCCATCACGGGGGCCCGTGGTCATGACCTTATCTAACCCTAATCACCCCCGAGAGCCCCACACCCAGACACCATCACACTGGGGGGTTAGGGCCTCAGCATAAGAATTTGGGGGGACACAAGCATCTGTCCTTGTGGTGTTCGTGCAGCAGGCACCCCTCCCCTTGCGGGGGCAGGGGGTCCCCTCACAGCCCTGCACCGTCCCTGGCGCCCAGTGCTCGTCCTTCCCATCTCTGCTGAGGTCCACGTAAGCCTTGGACGGAGTGGGCTTGGGGGCCGGGGCACAGGGTCTGGTTCTGGTTTCCTGGGGGGCTTCGGTGCAGACCTCTGGAAGGGGGCATTCCTGGGGTCTGGATCTGTCGCTCCTGGGTGGTCCCGGCTCTGCAGTGGCCCATCCTCAGCCACTTCATGCTGCTCTTGCCACTTGGGGGTCTCCTTCCCAGGTCTCCCCACCATTCCTCCTTTGTGCCTCTCGCTCTCAGAGGCCTCCAGGCCCTATGACCATGTCCCCCTCACCCCTTGCTATGGTCTGAATGCTTGTGTCCCCCAGACCTCATGTGTTGAACACTGACCCCTAAGGTGATGGTGTTAAGAGGTGGGGCCTTTGGAAGGTGATGAGGTCATGAGGCTGGGACCTCACCAACGTGATTAGCGCCCTCATAAAAGAGGCCCCAGAGGGGTCCCTCGCCTCTTCCACCCTGTGCAGACGGTGGAGGCTATGAGCCAGGAAGCAGGCCGCACTGCACACTGAACTGTGAGGAATGAATGCCTGTTCATAAGCCACCCGGTCTGTGGCATTTCGTCATCGCTTCCCGAGCCAAGACACCCCTCGCTCCCCCCATCCGGCGTCTCCCTGAGGCCGTGTGCCTGCCCGGGTGACCTCTCCACATGATACGTCAGCATCCTGTCTGCTCGGAGAACTCGGGTGTGGGCGCCAAGTGGACAGGAGGAAGAGCAGTCATCAGCTAGCTTGGGACCGATGTTGGTCCCCAAGAGGGCATTGGCCAGCCAGGCACAGCCATGAGCCAGACAAGTTCAGGTAGAGCAGGTGGTGACGTCCTCTAAGGTGCTGTGTCCCAGAGAAGGGACATAGCTGCTGCTACCCTCGGAGAGTAGCCTGGGCCAGGCAGCAGGGTGCCCAGGCCACAGGTGCCCCCAGGGCCACAGGGCTGATGGGAGGGCAAGCTCCAGCCCCGGCCCCCGTGGCGCTGGGCATCAGGCAACACCTGCTTCTGGAACGTGGCCCCGACCAAGCTGCAGCCTGTCCCCATCCCAGGGGAAAGTGACCCAGGGTCCTCCCAGAGGGGAGAGAAGGAGGAGTGTGGGCCGGGAGCCCCCACAGCCAGCTTGCTCTGACCCCTGCCGGGCTTAGCAGACGGCTGGATTGGAGCAGTTGGGGAGGGGTGGGGCAGGGCCACGTGTGTGGTAGCCCGAGGTGGCCACACTTGTGTCGTTGCAGGACCGACCAGACAGGCATGTTCACACACAGGGAGTTTGAGCAGCTGGCCCCCGTGCTGGACGGCTTCAGCCTCATGACCTATGACTACTCCACGGCACAGCAGTGAGTGTGGGTGCCGCAGGGCCTGGCTGGGGGCTCTGAAGAGTTGCAGGCCTGTACCCCGGCCTCCCAGGCAGACGCCCTCCTCCTGTGGGCTCTGTGGCTCAGTGCAAAAAATTACTTCCCCTCGGCCCAGCATCTGCGGGGTGGGAGCAGGCAGCATATGCCTGCCAGTGCCCTGTAGGTGGTCCTTGGTAGGGCCCCTGCCTGGGGTGGAGCCACGTCCCCGGGGCACAGGGGAAGTCACACTCCTCCTTGGGCCTCAGCCTGAGCCGCGCTGCTTCCGGAGGGCTGCGCAAAGTAGACAGGCAGGTGTGCAGCAGGAAGGCCCCGGAAGATTATGTGTCACAGACTCCTCTCTGCTACCCTGGGGACACAAGTGCCTTGCGCCGAGTGTGGGGTGCCCTATGGGTCCCAGTGGGAGGTGCTAGGGGCCCGGCCCACCTTGCTGACAGCTGGTTATAACCGGTTGTTTCTCATCCTTCCCAACTCTTGAGAGGTGTCGCCCACAGCACAGAGGATGCGCCCGTGGTGGACGTCCCCGAGGACGATGGTCAGGTGCCAGGTTTCCTGCCTGCTACTGAAACCCACTCCCTCCCCTGCAGGCCTGGCCCTAACGCACCTCTGTCCTGGGTTCGAGCCTGCGTCCAGGTCCTGGACCCCAAGTCCAAGTGGCGGAGCAAAATCCTCCTGGGGCTTAACTTCTACGGAGTAGACTACTCGGCCTCCAAGGGCGCCCGAGAGCCCGTCGTCGGGGCCAGGTGAGCTCAGGGTTCCTGCTGCCCTGCTTAGGGTGTCACCAATGAAGGTTGGGTGTGGGTGTGGGGAGAAGAGTCGAGGCCAGGGTCAGGGGAGTGCAGGGTCCGGGCCCCCTCAGCCTCGTGGACTGCAGGGTCAGAGGTGTGGGCTGTCTGGGGAGCCCTGGGCCCTACGTCAGTGCCCCCATGTGGGGTCACCCCTCCGTGTAGCACCAGTGCTTTAGCAGAGGACATAGCCGTGGTGCTGTGTCATTCACTGGTCTTGGCCGTGTATGTGTGAGAGCTGGACACAGCTGCTGGGTTTGGGGAAACCCATCCCCACCTCTGCACGGGGCTGGGGCTTGCATTTCCCCCACCTGTCGTCCCCACCTGCAGCACGTGGGCCTGGGCCAGGGGTCTCCTCATGGCTGCCACGTGGGGTGCCGCTCCTTCCTCGTGGTATCCTTTCGTCTGCCAGAGGGCTTCCTATAACGTTTCTTGCTGTGTGGTTCTGCTGGTGTGATTTCTTTTCAGCCTTATTTCACTTTGTTTCTGGAAGATATTTTGGGGGCTATAGAATTCTGGGTTACTGCGAGTTTTTTTTTTTTTTTCTTTTCTTTTCTTTTTTATTGTTTTTTTGAGACAGGGTCTCACTCTGTCACCCAGGCTGGAGCGCAGTGGCGTCGTCATAGCTCACTGTAGCCTCCAACTCCTGGGCTCAAGTGATGCTCCTGCCTTAGCCTCCCGAGTAGATGGGACTATAGGCGCGCACCATGACACGTGGCTAATTTTTTTATTTTTAGTAGAGCAGGGTCTCACTCTCGTTCAGGCTGGTCTCAAACTCCTAAGCTCAAGCCATCCTCCCTTCTTGGCCTCCCAGAGTGCTGGGATCACAGGTGTGAGCCACCGCGTCCAGCCTCCATCAGCACATTAAAGATGCTGCTCCACCACCTTCTCGCTTGTGTTTTTTGCGGGAAGAAGTGTGTTATTCTTACCTTTGTTCCTCTGTGTGTGTTACGCCCCACCCCTGCTCTGAAGAGTTTATTTATTGCTGGTTTTGAGCAATTTGATCGTGATGTGTCTTTATGTTTCTTGTGCTCGGTCTTCATTGATCTTTTTCAATTTGTGTTTATATTAATGCTTTTTATCAAATTTGGAAAAATTTTGGCCAGTTCGTTCAAATATTTTTTCTGTTTCCCCTCAGTCCTCTGTCTCATGGGCTACACACGTGTGTATGAGGTCAGCTGAATTGTCTGGCAGTTCACTGGTACGCATTTCACCTTTTCAGATTCTTTTTCCTTTTTCTTTTTTAAGGACCTGGGAGGGAGGGAGGGAAAGCGGATTCATTACACATGTCACAATTCTCACGTCTTGGGATTTGTTTTGGGTCTATTTATATCTTCCATGTCTCTACCAAACTTTTACACGTAGGGGATCCAGTTATGATAACTGATGAATGTCCTTGTCGCTGGTTCTCACGCGTGGGCCATTCTGGGTCGGTTTCAACAGGCTGGCTTTTCTCCTCCTTGGGCTCCCGTCCTGCCTCTGTGAGGCTGGTGCTCTGGGCTGGACGTCGCACGTCCTGCCTTGGTGGGTGCCGGGCATTAGTCGCTCCTCTAGACCGTCTTGACCTCTGTTCTGGATGCAGTTCAGTGACTTGGAAACAGTTTTAATGGCTCACTTTTCTGGGAACCCGGTCCTTTGGCAGGAGGATGGTGTCCTTACAAACCCCTGCGGGTCCCCCACGGGCTGCCCTCTAAGAGGGGCACGGTGCGTGTCGGCCCAGCGTACGTGAGCAAAGACCAGGCCCCACAGCGGAGCCTCCCCCAGGTTGGCCCTGGGGGAGGGGCAGCGATGACTTGGTTTGCCCTGGGCTGGACTCGCGGTTCTGGGGCATGGCCGTCAGTCAAAGAGTGTGTTGGGCCAGCCGTCCCCGTTGCCCTGGCTGCTCCTGCTCAGAGGGTTCAGAAGGCCTTAGACCCCTCTCTTGGCTGCCCTCCACTGGGCCCCTCGTGGTAGGATGTCACAGGGGACGTGCTCTAAGCTGAGGGTAGGGAGTGGGGGGTCCTGCTGGGGCTTTCTCCCCCTCCATGTTCACACTCCTCTGTGTCCACGTAGCTGGTCCTCAGGCCCAGCACAGGCCTGGGCTGCCTGCTGTTCCCCTGGCCCCTGGCACTAGGTGCACTGTGTCACTGAACTAGGAGTGACTCTGCCACGGGGTGGAGTGAGGGCACTGGCTGAGGAGGGTCTGGGTGTGGCTTGGGCAGCAGGCAGGCCAGGGAGCACCCAGGCCATGGTGGTCAGCCCCTGCCGTTCTCCAGTGGGCTGGTGACAAGTCAGCCACAGGGCTGTGTCACCATGCGTGGGTGAGGGCTCCACCCAAGGCCCCAGCTCCTTCAGGTCCCCTGCTCCTTGGGGGCAGTCCAGTGCCAAGATGGAGCACAGATCAGTCCCTCGGGCATTAAACCCCCGTGTCCCCGCAGTGCAGGGTGAGGTACCCAGTGCCTGGCCACCCTGCCCACCCCTGCCTGTCTGTCCTGGTTGGGGCTGCTCTGTGCTGCACGCCCGCCCCACCACAGCCATCCTCTGACACTGAGAGTCCCAGAAAGGCTCTGGGAGCGTGGCTGGCGTCCCCTCTGTGCCCCACTCCCCACGTCCCTGACGCAGTGTTGGGGGGAGGCACATCCAGAGCTTGGGCTCCCAGACTAGGCCCTGGCATCTTCAGGAAGCCCGGCCAAGGCACCTGCTAGCTGGTCAGCCAGGAGCAGGAGGGCACTTTCTCCAGCCGCGGAGGAACTGGAGATAATAACAATAACAGAGGAAGTGTTACTGCGCCCGGGGCTCCCATGTGCCCTGCCCTAACTCCACTCTGGCGGTGGGCTCTGCCCACCCAAGCCTGCCGGGAGGCCTTGTCTCAGTCAGGCCTTCGAAAGGGCGACGAGGTGTTGGCCTTGAGTCACCATCCGTGTCAGTCTGCGATGGCCGTGGTGGGCGGGGGTGCAGCAGGCACAAGGCACAGGGCACAGGGCCGCCCGGCCGGGACAGGAGGGTTCCTGGAGGCCAGAAGTCTGAGGTCAGGAGTCAGCAGTGCTGGTTCCTCCGTGGCCTCTCTGGACGGCCACCTTCTCCCTGTGTCCTCACACGGTCGTCCTTCTACGCGTGTCTGTCCCAGTCGCCTGTTCATATGCAGACACCAATCCTATTGGATTCAGGCCACCCTCACGACCTCATTTTAACATAATCTCCTTTAAGGACATTTTTTCCCAAATACAGCCATACTCTGAGTTACTGCAGGTTTGGTCTTTGTGTTAATCTGTTTCCTGTTGCTTTGGCAGAGTACCAGAAACTGAGTAATTTATTAACGTAAAGAAAAGACATCCATGTCTTACAGTTGCAGGGGCTGAGGAATCCGAGGCCCAGAGGCTGCGCCTGGTGGGAGGCATCTCGCTGGGGGGAGTCCGAGTAGTCCCGGGCGGCTGGGGCGGCGAGTGCTCACTGCCGGCCCAACCTGCTGCCCTCAGCTCCCCTCCGTGGCAGCCCCTGACCTGCACACAGGCTCATCCCTTCCTGAGGCAGAGCCCTCGTGACCCAGTCACATCCTGAAGGCCCCACCTCTCAACACTGCCACGCTGGGGATTAAGTTTCAACATGAGCTTTGGAGGGGACATTCAAACCATGGCAGAATTGGGGGGGTGCAGCTTAGCCCGTAACACCGTCCGAGAGGTGAAGAGCTGCTGCTCTCTCAGTGCGCACCAAGCCCAGGCCAGATCACAAACAGCAGTCAGCACCCACCCTTGATGGTGCTGAGAAAGGGCTGGGGGCTTCGGGGGCCAAGGAGTTCCAATTGCAAAGGCGTGTACGTGAGTGTGTGTGTGTGTGTGTGTGTGTGTGCGTGCGCGCGCGCACGCGCGCGCGCACACATGCAGAGTCTGCCCTCAGGCTTCCTGGCTTTGCAAGCGTTGGGGTCTGGGTGCACCTCAGCCAGAGAAGAAAGGTGCTGCCTCCAAGTCCTCACCCTGGCTGAGCAGTCTCCCGGCTAACCCACCCACCTTGTGCACCCACAGTGCCCTTGCTAATGCTCCTGGCCTGGGTGGCACAGAGGAGGGGTGTGGGCACCCGCAGGCTCCAGCCTGGACTCGAGCCCACACGAGGGGAGCAGGTGTATGGAGAGAGCTGGGTCCTGCAGGGCTCTGGGGTGCCCACCCCCAGGTCCCAGCCTGGATGGCTGGTAGCTCCTGCCCTGCCCACCCTGCCGAACGATGCCACCCAGCCTCACCTTGGTCGGCGCAGCGGCACAGATGCCGGCTCAGCAGGGCCACCTCTCACGGGGCTGGAATAAATAACCGGCTGTCTAGACTCACTCTCACGTGCGTCCTTGCAGCAGCCCAGCCGGCCAGAGAGAGTGCTGACACAGCATGGCCGTGGCTCACACCTCAAGGGTGTGTGGCAGGGAGGGCGCCCCCACTTTCGTCCTGGCCGGTGGGCCCTGAAGTTAGAGGGACTGAGGGGGATGGGCAGGGATCACAGACACAGGCTCCCCTGCCACTGGACGTTGGGTGTCTGATGACTGCCAGTGCCTTTTGGGTAGGTTCCTGGCTCAGACGATGCCAGAGTCCCCTCTAAGAGTGGACAGTGGTCCTGCCTCCCCCTGAGTGTTTGAGGTAGGGAGGGGAGCTGCCAGCCAGGGCCAAGGCCACAGCCCCATAGAACATCCCTCCTGGCCCGCCTCTGCCCCTGTGAGTCTGGCCCTGCCCCATGGACCTGCCGCCTTTGTGGGCCCAGCCGCCCCTGCGCACCCCAAGGACCTTACCCTCAGCCCCTCCCATCCATCCCGTCCCCCATGGCCACGCCCCAGCCAGGTAGCATCCACTCTGGACACAGAGTTCAGCCCAAGGGCTCACTGCCCCCGGTGTGCACAGGATCGGACAGGCTACTGGTTTGGGGGTGTCCTGTGGGGTCCTCCCCATCCAGCCTGGAAGCTGGGGTTCATCGTCCCCGGGTCTCTCGGGAGGTGTGTCTGTCCTCATGCCTGTGCCATCCTCCCAAGCTCCGGCGACCCAAGTGGTGTCCGTGTCAGCGCACACCTCCCCTCACCCTCTGCTCATGCCTTCTGCTGTTGGCACCGAGTCTTTCTAGCTGAAATCTCACTTATTAGTTGCAGCCACCCTGCAGCCCATGGGGAGCAGCTAGACGGCTCCCACCCCCGCACACACTCCACGGCACACACCACCCGCCGCACTCTCAGCCGGGACCTCTCCCCACAGGACACCTGCCGCCCACAGTGGTTGCCTTCCAGCCCACGTTGAGTCCTCCCCAGAGTGGAGGGCCCCTGTCCCTTTGTCTTGGGTCTGTCACCTCCCAGCACCGAGTGACAGATGGGTGGCAGGAGAGGATGAATCCAGAGCGCATAGCCCTCATCACTGTTGCCTCGAGACTTAGTAGTGCTGGGTGTTTTCCTCCTCTTCTCTTTCTTGGAGGTGATTTATTGTGAGAATCTTCAAGTGTAAAAGTTGATAGGGTGGCGCGGCAGGCCCCTTCCTACCACGCAAGACTTGGCCGCCCTCGGCCCCCAGGTGGCACCGAAGGGCTTCAGCTAACCCATACTCCCAGGTCTCCGCCCTCACCCTGCCCACGTTATCCCAACATGGCAGCACCTTCTGACAGCCACGGAGTGGACTTACGTGTCCTCCACACCCCTGTCCCCTCCATGGGATCCTGGGGCTCAGTGTGCGCCTATGGGCCCTGGCCTTCCTGTCTCCATGATGGGGGACAGCGAGCGGGGGTTTCGGTTGTGACGTTGCTGGATCCCACACCCCAGGTGGGGGACACCTGCTGAGCAGGATGAGCCAGTCTGCCTACCTCAAGCTTCAAGAGGTGGCTTAAACCTGAGAAGCCTCTAGCATCCACCCCAGGGCTTCACCGTCTGCAGGGCAGCTTGGGGAGGTGGCCCTCCAGCCGTCCGTCTCCTCTGCCAGGAGGAGGAAGGCCTGGGCCTAGGAGTGGGAGGAGGGTCTCACCAGTGTCCATCAGCAGCCCTAGCGCAGAGCAGAGTCGGAAGCCACCACCTCAACTGGCCAGGCGCAGCTTTGCTCTCCCAGGCCCCAGCCTTGGGGCTGCTTTGGAGCCCTGAGGGGAGTACCTGGGGGCAGGCTTTCTCTCTCACATGCTCCTAAGTCTGGAACCTCCTTGCGGCCAAATTCTCGTCGGGCTCATGAGCAGAGCGGCAGTCTGGCTGCAGCTCCTCGCGTAGCCCAGGCCTCTGCGGCTGCCCGAGGAGGGGCTGCAGGGAGGGCTGGGTGCAGTTAACTCCAGCTGTCAGTGCAGCGGGTTGGGTCTGTGCGTCCTCGCCGGTGGCTTTACTGGGGTGGGCTCTCTCGGGGAGCCAAGCAGAGTGGTGCGTACAAGGCACCAAGCACACGGTGAGAGCTCTTGCCACTTGGCACCCACAGCGGCTGTGCTTTGGCACTGGCAGACCCGCCCTGTCTGATGCCCTCCCGGAGCCACGCCCCCCAGAGCCAGGCCCAGTCCGCCCCCAGCTCCCATAGTGGACTTGTGCATGGGGTGGGGACCCCTCCTGGGCAGGGCGCCCGCTGGCCCTGTGCTTCCCAGTGACTTGGTTTGCTCGCAGCCTGACCTGTCCCGGGCCGTCCTCCCAGCTTGCAGAGCAGGTCCACTCAGCAGAGCACCCTGGGTCACGCATTGGGGCCTCCCCCACACCAGGCAGCAGCCCTCTCCCTGAAGTGGATCCTCCTGCTGGAGGTGGGTCCAGGGTCCAGGAGAAAAGTTAGCAAGGGGATGAGCAGACTGTGCTCTCTGCCGTGGGGCCAGCCGCGGCGGGCAGCCCCGGACCAGGGGCAGCGGCAGAGGGGAGGCCCACCTCTCAGGGAGCAGCAAGAACACGTCCAGGGCCCAGAACCCAGAAGTGCAGCTCTCCCTGGCCAGCTGCCTCAAGTGCCACTGTCAGCGCTCGCTTCCTGAAGGGGCCCGCCAGGCGTGAGGCCCAGGGACACCGAGGGCTCCCTCTAGTTCCTTCAGAATGATGTCGCTCTCTTGGTGACAGACCCCAGGCAGCCTCTGCCAGGAGTACCTGACGCCCCCACCTCAGCCTCCAACACGGGGCCCAGGCCCTGCGAGGGCGATGCAGGGGCCAGCTGCCTCGCCATCTGCTTGGCGGTAGGCAGAGCCAGGACCCTGGGGCACGGGCGGTTAGCCAGCGACTCAGGCCAGCAGCGTGTTGTGTTCCGCTTCTGTCAGCCAGGCTGGCCATCTGTACCTGCCCCAGGGACCTTGGTGGGGGCCTGGTCTGCAGAACCTGTTAGTTGTGACCATGGTAGGAGCTCTGGAGGGTGTGGCCTGGGTCGCTCCCCCATCTTCCAAGGAGCTTGGGCAGCGTGGAACATCCCAGGAAAGGCCCAGGCCCAGCCCAGACAGTGGCCCATTCCCTCCTCTCCCAGGATGCGTGCGGGTCTGGGCAGGTCTGGGTACTCACCCAAGGGTCTGTGTGGCTGCCAAGCCACACAGTCTTAGCGTAGAAGTGGAAGGCACTGTCCCTAAGAACTGCGGGTATCACAGGGCGCCGTGCCTTCGTCCCCGCCTGCGGCCTTTGGGCCCTCTCTCCACGTCCCTGGTCTTGGTCTTTCTGCCCCTTCCTGGGTGTGGTTTGTCTAGCTTCTCCTTTCCTGCTGTGGGACGTTGTGTTTCTGTCCTGATTTCAGTTCTCCTGCTCTTGTTGCACAGCCCGGTATCCTCGTGTGCCTGGAAGTCTGCTGAGAGGGCTGTGGCTTCACTGGGGCTTTGAGCTTTCTTCCGCCCTTGCACTTTCCCTGGGTATGTGTGTTTAGGTCTGTCTCTCGTGTCGGAGGCCTCTCTCAAATTGTAACTCAGAAAGATGGGTCAGGATGAATTCTCCTATGAGCCAGAGGCGGGGGTGTGTTCCCCTAACCCCACCACGTCACTCCATGGAGAAGCGCCCTGCCGAACCCGTGCTGTGGCGTGGCAGGGAGCCAGCCCACGGAGGCCTTGAGCGAGGCGGGCCAGCAGGCACCTCTCCCCTGGGATCTGCTCAGCCAGGCTCCTGAGGAGTGGGGGGAATAAGACAGCTTGTCTGGAGTGTTCCAGGTATCTGGACTCATGTGCTAAGCAAGGAGGCTCTCTGGGGGACAAGGTTTGCAGACTCTCCTGGGCAACTGGGAGCCAAGGGGACCACATGGGAGGGACAGGGTGTGACAGTGGCACCCAGGTGCAACCCCTGTGCCATGGTGAGAGCCTCCTCCCAAGAGGCCCCCAGGCCCTGTCTCAGGCAGTGCAGTGGCACCCGCAGGATGGCCACATCCCCCACCTTGACTGACGGCTGCCTTGTCCATGCTGGCTTCCAGACATGTCTAGTGTGATCACGAGATCACATGTGCACTGAGCCACCCTGTGTCATTAGGAAACGATTCCACGTCTCGAAGGCAGTGGGCGGAAGTCGCGGCCACCAGGGTGCGGCTCTCCGGAGGGGAAGACTTTTCCGTCACCCCAGAAGGAAGCCCTATTTCCGTCACCCCAGAAGGAAGCCCCATACCCTCTTAGCAGTTGCACGCCAGCCCCTGCCGGCCTCATCGCTGTCCGTCTGTGGGTTTGCCTGTTCGGGACATTTCACGTAGGCAGAACGTACAGCATGTGGCCAAGGCCTTTACTTTTAACTTAGGGAAATAGTCCTCATTTCTTAGTCTCCTGTGTGCTGATTTCCCTTCCTCTGGGCTTCCCACGATGCCAGTGTCGACGGTTCTCCCACCCCCGGCCTCTGGTCTTTCCTTTGCCCTTTGCCCTCTGCCCTCTGTGTCCCTTCTTTCCTCTTAGGCAGACCCCTGGTCCGTCCCCCACTCGCTGTGGCTGGTGCCTGCTCCCCACAAAGGCCTGTGTGGCCCTTCCTACACCTGCGGGGAGCCTGGCCCGCCTGGTGGCTTGTCCTGCATGCTGCCATGCCCCTCCCGTTGCTCTAGAGGAGAGTCCAGGCTGGGTGGCCCCTCCAGGTGCCTGAAGCCATGCCTGTAGCTGTCCCACACGTGGCTCAGTGGCTGCATCCTCCCGCCGGGCTCAGCCCCGTTGAGCACCCGGCTGTCCCTTCTCTGTGCCCCGGGCCTGTGCTCAGGAGAGGCTGGAGGTCCTTGTCAGTGCCCTGTCCTGGCCACCCCCAGCATGGTGCCTTCCCACCCCCGCCTCCCCGGCCCCGGCCTGCGCCTCCTGAGGGGGAAGATCCAGGGCTCTCAGGGCCTTGGCTGAGACCCCAGCCTCACCCCTCCAGTGAGCAGCAGATTTTGAGGGGTGGTCATGAGGCCCCAGGAGGAGGAGTATGTGGCAAGGCCGGAACTCCCCCCCAGCCCGTCAGCATCTGCCCAGATTCTCCCCACGGAGAGGCACTCAGCAGACTCTGGATTGAAAGCCACAGATGACAACCACATCTGGAATGGTGTTTTAATTAAGGATGGTCCAGTAATTTACATGACCAGAGCTGTCTGACAGGGTTGCGGCTACACCTGCAGTGGGCACAGGTGACTCTCAGGGTGCGGGGTTCAGGAGTCAGCCAGGGCTGCAGGGCAGCTGTCATGTCCTACATTAAGTCCCTGAGGCAAGGGTGCCCTGCCACCCTTCCCCAGGGCTCCCAGTCCCCCACCAGTCCCTGCACTCAGCAGGCCCACCACAGCCCATGCGTGTCCGTGAGCTCTGTCAGCATGGCTTGCAGCAGCATTGAGAAGCCCCGACCAGCTCGGGGAGGGCAGTGCCCACCAGGATGTCCTGCGGGCCAGCAGTGCTTTCCTGGGCCTGGGGCGGCTGGAGTTTTCTCTGGTGCAGTCTCATTACAGGCATCTGGAGGAAGCTCGGTGTGGGTCAGGGAGGCTGCCATGACCTGTGCTGTTTAGTTAGGGCTGTTTGTGCCCCACCCTTCCATTCCTGCTCGTCCTGGTGTCTTGTGGGGTCTGGGAGGCCCCCATGCCTGTGGAGCAGCCCCCTCCCCACACCCAAGGCCGGGGCTGCCCCAGGGTTGAGGGTCCAGCGTTCTCGCACACTGCTGGACAGTGACAGCTGCTGTAGTCTGGGAGAGGCCCCAGGCATCGGGGGGGCCTCCGCCCTGCTCAGGACAACAGCAGCCTTTCCCTGTGAAGCCTGAGACCTTCCACACCTTGAGGTCAGGAGCGCAGGGAAGAAAGCCGTGCCAGCCTCCGCTTCTTCCTTGGATAACCCACTGCACTGCCCAGCCCAGTTTCCCTCAGGCCCTGCAGCTGCCCTGCCCCTCCTCCTCCTTGGAGCCCAGGCTGCAGGCCCATGTACCCTGTGGGCGCTGTCCGCAGGTGGCAACTACTGCTCATGTCCAGCTGCTAGCTACCTGAAGGAGGAGCCCTCCACCTGCACAGACTCCTGCCTACAGCTTCTAGAACCATCTGTGTTGCTGGGGGCTGTGGCTCATAGGGTCCTGGGACCACCAGCCCCAGTCTCAAATGTGCGGTGGGAGATGGCATGCACTTGGGGCACTCCACGAGTTCTGGAAACCCCAGTCCTGGCCCCAGCACCTCGGGACTGAGCCTGTCCTCTGTGTGGGGGGAGGGGTGGCTCTCAAACCCCAACTTCTGGTGCTCAGGAAGGGCCTGTGGCAGCCCTGGGTGTGGACGGCCGTTTTCAACAGTGGGGGAAGGAGGCCAAGGGAGACCCAGGCCCTGGTCAGGGCCAGGCACCAGTGCCCGGGGCTGCTGTCCCCAGTAGGAGGCACTGCCCCTGAGCACAGGGCCTGTGGCCAGGCTGGGGCCGCCTGAGGTCAGTCTGGCCACCCTTGTACCAGAGCTCCGGGCACGGTGAGGAGCCCACGTCCAGTAGCCACTTCGAAGGACGAGCACCACCCCCAGGGTCAGGTGGCCCCAGGCACGAGCACTGTTCCCAGAGCAGAGCGTCAGGGAGACTCAGTGGGTGGCTTCCCCCGAGGAGGCTCTTGGAAAGAGGTGTTTTCTGGTGTTTCCTTAAATACAGGGTTCACATGTGTGGCAGAGTTGGGGGCTTTGGCCATCCCACCAGCCCTCCCACAGAGCACAGGGCATCGCTGGCATCCATGGACCACTGGGGACAATGGCTCCCGCCACCTGCTGCCCCAGGCACAGCCTTGCCCCTTCTGTGATAGCCACAGCCTCCGGAGGGGCTGGGGTGCAGCAGGCTCCCACACCCACACCTGCTTTCCTCAGGTACATCCAGGTCCTGAAGGACCACAGGCCCCGGATCATGTGGGACAGCCAGGCCTCGGAGCACTTCTTCGAGTACAAGAAGTGAGTGTTGGGATGTGGATGACCCAGCCCAGCTGTAGGGACGAGGCCCTCGGATGAGGGTGGAGGCAGGGGAGCAGGGGCCAGCCTGGGGGCTGAGGTCCCCAGATCCACGAGCTCAGTTGTTGCCCCTGAGCACAGCCAGGCAGCGGGTGGCATAGGAGGACAGTGGGAGGAGCCCAGGCCCCTGACCCAGCTGGGAGCGGGGTGGGACCGGGACACCCAGGGATGACTGGCAGTCCCACTTGTCCCACAGGAGCCGTGGCTGGAAGCACGTCGTCTTCTACCCAACTCTGAAGGTATGTGCGCTGCCGTCATGTGCTGTGGCTGCCAGCGGTTCTGGTCAGGCTGAGTGACACAGCGGCCCTTCTCCCCTGCGGTGGGCAGCGGCAGTCAGCAGAGTCTGGCCATGCTGCCCCTTGGCCTTGGGACAGTCCCTGGGTGCGTTGAGGGGTGGGAGCCCTGGCAGGCGCCCACACCTTTGTCTGCCCACAGTCTCTGCAGGTGAGGCTGGAGCTGGCCAGGGAGCTGGGCGTCGGGGTCTCCATCTGGGAGCTGGGCCAGGGCCTGGACTACTTCTACGACCTGCTCTAGGCTGGGCAGCACAGCCCTAAGCCACACGGGGACCAACTGTATGAAATACAGGCTCTGCTCTGTTGCTGAGACACGTCTGTGCGGTCCTCAGTGGGAGGCCAGGTGCCGCGTGATGCCCTACCCTCACACAGAAGGGGCCCTGTCCTGGGTACAAGTTTTGGGAGGAGTCCTGGCTGAGGGGGCACCCAGTCGGCTGGCGGGGGCAGGACCCACAGCCCCCACCCCATGGGTCTGTCCCAGCTGCTCCCCGAGTCCTGGGGTTGGGTGTGGATTTGGAAGCTCCGGAGCAATCCCAGACCCACCCACACCTGGACCCCAGGGCCTGGCAATGGCACAGCTGAGGGCCCTGCCCCACGCACCGCAGTCACACTTGGCCTGCCCTGGGCACGTGTGTGCACAGGCGCCTGATACCTGCAGGGGGCATGCCAATGTCCCCACCGAGCCCAGCATGGCTAAGGCGTGGGGGCCACGTTGGAAACAGGGGCTCAGAGGAGCCAGCCCCACCCCTTGAAACTCTGGCCCTGGACCCCAGGCCAGCTCTGCCACCTCAGATCGCATGACCCCCGTGCTGGCCTGGCCACAGCCTGGAACATACTGAGGGACCATGGCTGAGTCAGGGAAGATGGCATGACTGGTGAAATGTGGCTCGAGGCTGGCAGCTGGCTGGCTCCACCTGCCCTGTGGTGCAGCCATGGCCAGGCCCAGCCCAGATGTCAGGGAGGTGTCTGGGCATTTGGAGGCACCACCCACCCTGGCGTGGCTGCCCCCACCCCCACTGGCTGTGAGGCTCCTCAGCCCTTCCTGGGCGTCAGTGTCAGTGGGGATTTCTCCTCCCACCGGCTCCACACAGGTGGGTCCTCTACAATCACTGACCAAGGGCCTATAGCCCACCCTGGTCATGCTGGCCAGACCCTCTAACCAGGCCCAGCCCTGAGCTTTGTAGCTTTCATGAAGCCCTTGGGGTCTGGGGCACAGGAATCATTTCCCCACCATGGGTTTGGGAATGGGGGAGGGTTTTAAGGGGACAGATGTTTGTCCTTGGGGTCAGGGCCTGGCCCAACTCACAGTCAGGCCTGGCTGGACCCCTTGTCAGGGCCACTCGGCCGAGGGAGCTGCCCTCAGTGTGGGTGAGAGGTCCACCTGGCTGCCAGGTGGGCCATGGTGGAAACCAGCCTCAGGACACTGACTGGCTGCATCTTGCTGGCTCTGGCCGGGGTAGCCCGCGGCCACCCAGCTCCACCAGTGTGACCACAGGCTAGGGGCTCAGGATGGTCAGGGGAGCTGTGGGGTGGACAGCCTCAGCCAGCCACCCTGTCCCAACCCCCAAGGGGCCCTCAGGGGCTGCCCTGCCCCTGCAGATCCAGGGGGTGGGGCTGGCCTGAGCAGGGGACAGGAGCAGTGGGCAGCCTCGTGCCGCCCAGTGTGTCAGGAAGTCGCTGTGCTCAGGTGCCACGGCTGCGTGTGTGGCGCTCGGGGGAGTGGGTGTACAGTGTGCCCTGCCTGCCAGGGCGTGAGGCTGAGACAGGAGCACCAGCAGCAAGGGGCTCCTTGGGCTGAGCCCTGTTCTCTCCCTGACCAACTAGTTGATCTGGCTGGAAGTGGAGCCCTCCCCAGCTCCCTCCTCAGCGTCAAAGACCCAGCCAAGCAGGGAGGGCGGGGGTCTGGGAGCTCTGGGCCCACTACCCGTGGCACCACGTCAACACCCACATGTGGGCTGCCGGCCGTGCTGGGGCAGCAGGCCGCGTCGGGTGCTCCCTCAGAGACCCCAGGGCACAGGTGGGTGAGTGTCCCAGGCAGGAGTCCTGGGTGGGGAGAGACTCCAAGTGGGAGTGGGCAGGGCCAGGCCGCCCGTGTCCCTCTGGCCACTGAGGATGCCATAGAGGCCGACAGTGGGGCCACGCACCTTGTGTGGAGCTGGGGCCAATTTAGCCACAAGGGTTTGTGATAGGAATTGAGCTCAGAGCTGAGAGCTGAGACGTGGGCCAGACCCTCTAACTGGGAGGGCAGAGGGATGGGCGGCCCCAGCTCTAGGCCAGGCACTTGGGCACCCTGCTCATGTCCCCCCAAGGTCAGTGCTTGGTGCAGAGGTGGATGTGCCACACAGGATGGTGACAGCCGGGGAGCCGAGTGTGCCCCCAGGGGTGATGGGGAGCCGGTAGGGCCCTGGAGGTGGCAGGAGTGAGCTGGAACTGGAGATTGTGGGGTGCAGTTTGGGGAATCAGATGCCCCAGAGCTAGTGAGGCTCCTGGGAGGTGCCCATGCCCCAACCTGGACCCCCCCCAACTGTCATCCCTGTGCTGGCCGTCCCCACCACAACCCTCCTCACTCTCTGGTTGTAAGAATCCTGTTTTTGAGGTAGTTTGATACATTTTGACCATTTTTCTGATTCTGCGCCCGACAACTGCTTTGCTTCTGCCAGCCCACTTAGAAGGGCAGCGCATGGGGATGGGGGGGCGGGCGGAGCTCCACCTCAAGCACACCCCAGGGAAGGGGCTGAGATGGGGAGTCGGCAGGTGAGGGGCCCAGGAATCTCCCCAGGGGCCTCTGTGCCACTTCTTGTGGCTAATGTAACGGACTTCCTCAACCAGTGGTCCTGCGGCTCTGTCCTCTGCAGCAGCTCACGCAGGCCTGCGCTTTCCTAGCCAACCCTGCAGGCCCAGGCTGCACTGGTGCGAGTGTCCACGCTGCGTGGCAGCTGCGGAGTCTGCCTGGCGCCAGCAGGGAGAGGGGGCAGGGGGCAGACTGGCAACACACACGGGGCTGCTGCTCACACTCTTTATTGAGAGGCACCTGGAGCCCGGGCACCACTGGAATGTGGATGACGGGGCCTGCACCCCGCCTGGAGCACCAGGACCAGTGGGCGGCCTCAGGGCAGCTGAGATCCAGCCCCTGCACCCCACCCAGTGTCTGTGGGAGGCTGGGGACCACGGCTTGGCCACCCCACCCCGTGTGAGCACTGCCCTGGAGGATACATAGATATAAAAAGTGCTGGTAGCCCCTCCTGCCCCCAGCCTTGGGTACCGCAGCCAGCGCTTGGCCGCCCCTCCGCTGGTGCAGAGACCACAGGGCCTTCCAGGGACAGGATTCCTGGGGGCTGCAGGCACCTGCTCAGCGCAGGTGCACCGAGAGCCCAGCCAGGGCGCAGCACCGAGTCCTGTGGTGGGAAAGGTGGGTTGTGGCCATCTCCTGGGGGGTGGCGGCCTTTGGTAGAGAAGCGAGGTGACAGGCAGCCTACGCACAGGAGGTGTCCGCCTTGACCACCTGGCAGTACATGGTCATGGCAAATGTCAGGCCCAAAATCTGTGGGGATAGGAGGAGGGTGGGGCTGCTCAGGGAGCCACAGGCCACTGCCCAGAGGGGACCCCGCCCCCAGCAGGTGCCCTGGCCCTGATGCACCCGGACGCAGGACGAAGCGGGCAGAGTCCAGCACACCCCACCCCCAACTCCTCAATTTGGGTCATCACAGAGGCGCCAGGGCCCAGAACACACCCCCAGAACTGCCAGAGGAGCCCAGGGTGGCCAAACTGCAGGACAGGGGGACCTAAGGGCTGAGCCCTGAAACCCCCGGGTCCCCCATGCCTGGGTGAGCAGGCCCTGCCCTGCGAGGTTCAGACCCTCCCAAGGCTAGAGCTGCAGGAACCTGGCTGCCCCCCCCCCCGCCCCCCGCCTCTGCTGGGAGACGGCCGCGCTCGGCCCTCAGAGCTCGGGGCAGCTTGTCCACCCCTGACCGTCCCCTGCGGCCCTGCCTTTGTCCGGGACACTGGCTCCTTGCAGGGCAGCATTCACTACCAGGCCCACCCGACCACGGGCCCCGCAGGGACAAGGCCTTTGCTGCTCTGCTCCCCTCCCAGGGAACAGGCCCTCGCAGCTCAGGCTGCTGTACCTGCACCAGCGCCGTGCACAGCCCGAAGACGCCCACAGCCAGCAGGTTCTCCTGAAGCCACATCTTCACAGTCTCGTAACAGGGCTGGAGGAGAGCTGCGTCACCTAGGCTGGAGCCCTCCTGGCTCACAGCCCCCACCCTCCAGGTCCCCGCAAACCCCCAGGGGGTGGGGTCTCGCTCACCGCTTTCCACCAGGTGCCAGGCGCGTGCAGCCCGCAGCTCTCGCTGAACTCCAGGCAGCAGGAGTCGGGCACACGTGTGGCGTTGTACACCTCGAACCAGTCAGTGTAGTTGGAGACGCCGCAGCAGCGGAACTGGGGGGCAAGCACAGGCCTGGCGCTGGGGCTCAAGGGGGAGAGCAGGCTGTCCCGCGGTGGGGGTGCACCTGCAGGCCCCGCCCACCCCCATCAGGGCCTCCCCCGCCTCACGTCAGTCTGGATGATGCTCCAGGCGTTGGTCAGGCCCACATTGCCCTGTGTGCCGTACAGGTGCAGGCCCTTCTTCAGGTCTCGCTGGGCGTACCTGTCAATCTGCGGGTGCGGCGGGGTCAGCAGGGCCTCTCACTGTGCCCTCTCTCCTCCAGACCCTGTCCGCCCATGAAGTCACTCCCTGGCGCCACCCGTCAAGCTGAGGACACGGTCCAGGCCTCGTGTCTGCTCAGGAGGCCCTTCCCTGGCTTCCTCCTCAGGCTGGGGGAGGACCATGGGGTCCTGGGGTACAGGGACAGGGTGAGCAGATACGTGTGCACCCAATTGTTGGCACAAACACAAGTCCCTGCCATGAGCTGAGGGCCAGAAGCTGCGACACCCAGGAGCAGCAAGCACGCCCGGCCAGGCCTGGGTCTCTGGCTCCCCGTCCAGCGGAGACCAGGGCTCCTTGGAGAAACAGCTCATCTGGGGCCCGGGCAGGGATGGCGCAAGGAGCCTGGAGCACCCCGCGTGCCAGAAAGTCGGGAAGTGCTCCAACAGGGAAAGTCCGCTGACGGGCACGTCAGAGGGAAACAGGAGCCAACCAAAGGAGCTCCCCATGGCCACAGGTGGAACAACGTGAGCAAAAACTAACGACTGGACCGTGACCAGAGTGTACAACACAAATGAACAGGCCCATCCTGATGCATGTAAGGGAAGACAGGAGTCGGAATTCCAGACAACACTCAGGGGAGGGCAGCATGAGCGGGGAACAGCGGCTGGGACACCGCAGGATCTGTAAGGTGCTCACCGGAGGGCTGGGGCAGCCTCGCTGAGCACCCTTGGGTGTAGGGAGCCACAAACACACCCCCCAGTGCTGCCAGGAACCCCTCAAGGCCGGTGGGTAAGTGCGAGCCCACGGTGCCCAGGCCCCACTCCCATCTGCACAGCCACGGTGCTCGCTGGGCAGGGGCCGAGCAGCTGTACCTTGTCAGTGTAGGCGAAGAAGAGGACGGCAATGGTGGTCTCCAGCAGGAACACGAGCAGCAGCATCACGAAGAACTGCCAGAGAGGGACAGGCTTCGGTGACCTGGACCCTGGCCACCCCAGACCCCGCCCCCGCCAAGCCTGACAGCATGCCAAGGGCCAGGTGGTGCTGCCAGAAACCCCAGCCAGATCCCTGCAGCTGGAGACCCCCCAGTGCCACCCCACCCTTAGTCCCACGTTTGGGGACAGTGGATGTCGTATCTTGCTCAGCCTCTCAGCTTTGTGGCCTTGGGCTGGACTGGGCTCCCTCCGCCCCATCAGAGTGACCCAGACACCCCCAAGTAAGGACAAGTCCCCATTCCTGAGGCCCCAAGCCTCCCGCCCATCAGCTGCACTTAGGATACCTCGTTTGGGAGGTTTGAGATGGATCCCAAACATCACGCGGCCACAGGAGGTGGAGCACTCCTGCCTATCTGTATGGCGAGGGCAAGGCTGGACCGCAGTTCCCCCCAACTCCCACGTCACACCCCTCAGGGCAGCTGGGGTGGCCAGCGCCCCCTCAGGCGAGAGCAAGGTACCTGGACAGCTGCAGGAGCCTCCGCCTCTGACGGCACCCTCCAGGCAGCCCCCCACACCATGCACCAAGGCACAAACCCCAAACCCGCCCTGGGTGCCCCTGGCCAGCTGAGCGGGTGGAGGCAGCCTTCCCAGCCTGTCCCTCCATGTGGGTCACTGACACTGCAGAGAGGCAGGGAGGCATGGACAGGGTGGGCACAAGTGGGGCTGGCCTGGGGGGCAGGCATCGTCGTCTCCTGCCCCATCCGGTCTCTGTTCAGACTGGGCTCCAAATGCCAGGTCAGCCCCTGGGTCAAGGGTGCCAGGCTTCATGGAGGCCACACTGCAGCTTCCTCTACTGCCCAAGGAGCCCTGAGCCCCAGGAGGGCTTCTACAGACCCCACTGTGCCCTGTGTCCCACACTGCCTCCACGGGGTTCCCAGCCCCAACTGCGAACATCTTCCTGAACGTGCTGGACTCCATGAAAGCTGACACAGGTAGGGGGCGTGGGCTGGCTCCACCAGGGCCAGGGACCTGAGGAAGCCCCTCAAACAAGGGGACCCCTCTCAGCCTCATGACGTAGGATGCAAGCAGGCATCCACCCTGTCCAAGGCCTTGGTTGGGCTCACTCAGGGATCCTTTCCCTATTTAGTTATCCATGATTAGCGTTTCTGAGGAGGGGAAACACATCCCTGCCCACAGATCCATCCCAGAGGCACAAGCCAGGCTGCCCGCCTCTTGGCAGAGGGTCCTGGGGGGCTGAGAGGTCAGGCCCAGGGCGGGGCCGGAGGTGGTCAGGGATGAGGCTTGGAGAGAACAAGCCCAGTAGTGGCTGCACACGTGGATGGGGTGTGCCTCTGCTCACGTGTGTCCATGCCCCGGCAAGGCGGGGGGAAAGGGAGGCCCCACCAAGCTGCAGCATGTTCTCCTGGGCAAGCAGCCCCCCAGCCCAGCCTGGTCTGGAGTACCCAGCAAAGGCCCGCCCCCCCGAGGGCTGCTCCAGGCCCCTGGACCCTCTGCCCCAGCCTGGTCCTCATGTCCCTCCAGGCCAGGCCCCCGAGGTGGGGCCCGTGTGTCAGGTGGACCTCAGCTCCAAGGCTTGGGGAGCCAGTGGAGCTCCCTGAGCCCCGGCGCTGCCCCACGACGCCCACACAGACCCCGCCGGCACTCACCGTGAGCAGGAGGCACTTGTTCTCCTTGATGGCCCCGATGCAGCCCACGAAGCCTATGGCCATGACGAAGGCGCCGGTGATGATGAGCAGGTTGGCGGCCGACAGGGAGGGGAAGGAGGAGGACAGGGTGGCAAAGTTCCCCTGCGTGGCAGCCAGCCAGATGCCAACGCCCAGCACACCGCAGCCTCCCAGCTGGAACCACAGCAAGGAGAGGCAGCATGAGGCAGGCTCTGCACCTGGCACAGCCCAGCCCACCCCAGGCCGTGCCGTCTCTCAGCCTGAGCCCCGGAGTCCCACTAATGCCCACAACAGCCCTCAGGGTGTCCAGGGCAGGCCCCCAGCCCATCCTCACCTGCCCTGCTGGCCTCCCGGGACAGGAGTCCTGTGGGGTCACTGGGGCTGGGTGCCCCTCCCCAGTCTTACACAGTACCCTGGGCAGGTGCCCCCGACCCACAGTGGTGGAGTGCCAGCCCCGGCCTGAGATGACCAGTGCCTCCCCAGAACGCCACTCCCCCCAGGAAGCATCCGCCCACTTCACTGCTGGAGCAGAGGGCCTGGGTCTTCTCTGGCCCCCAAGGCCCAGCCTGTACCCCCCATGCTGCCCCCCAGGTCTGCCCACTGGACAGATGCCTCGGACCATGCAGTCTGCGGCCCCTGTTCCCTCACTCCCAAACCAGGCTTCTTGGCTGGTGGTCCTGGGGATTCCAAACACCAGACCCCAAGTGTCTGCCATTCCACTGTGATGTCCCTGCCTGTACCTGTCACCCTAGGCAAGGGAGTCCTGATGCCCTCGCACCTCTGCTCATAATTAATTAGGGTTCATCACAGCCACGTGGGCACTGGTGGGACAGGAGGGTCTCATGGGGGCACCTACTCACAGCCTCCTCCCCAGGGGGCCATCCACAACCGGCTTCCAGTGCATTTCACCACTGCTCATCGCAGTGAAAATCAGTAGAAACGGGAGTGGAGGGGGAAGCGAAGGGGGCAGTGGATCCGAGGGCTCACGGCCTCTCATGATGGGACGTCCAGTCTGGGGGAGCAGGGCTCAGCCCAGGTGGCCGGTGGGGGCTGTGGCTTTGGCCCCCCGTTCCTCAGACTCTGAGGCTGTGGGCTCTGGGTCACTCCAGAATGAAACGGGAGGGTGTGTTCCTGCCCCGGGGCCCCTGCCCCACTCAGGAGGAGTGGACAGGACATGAGCGTGGACTGGTAAAGCTGCCCCTCGACTCCGTGGAGCCCCCGGACTTGAGGAAACGGTGTCCACCCACATCACCCCATAAAAGCTTCCTGAGCCCCAGAGGCCAAACTCACGCATTTTCCAAAGAAACTAGGGCTGGGAGAGGGGCTGCCGGCAGCCCCGTCCCACCACCCTGGCTGCCCAGCTACACCAGGCCCAGGGCCTCAGCCCACACAGGGACCTCCAGGACTCAGGCAGGCCCGAGACCCCTGCCCCAGGTGCATGCACGCACACCCCTCCCCAGCCCCTGGGTGGGGCAGCAGGACCGCCATGGCGAGGCTCCCAGACCAAGGGCAGGAGCAGCCACAGATGCCCAGGGGTGCAGGCTCAGGCTATACTGGTGTCAGGGGTCCTTCCAGGCCCCTCAGGGCCAAACCCTGCAGACCAGGAAAATGCCCCCTCCCAGCACAGCTGAGAGTCCCCACCTGCCCAGTCCGTCCTGGGGTGAATGCAGGCTCTGTCCTGCCAGGGGCTTCCCACGGAAGGCCGGCACCTCTGCTTAACAGGGAGAAACAAGATGTTTCTGGAGCTTGGGGCTCAGGGTCCACCCTGGAAAGCTTTGCCGAGCACAGACACCCAGAGCCCAGGGCCTCTCCCAGGGCACAGGGAATAGGGGTGGGGAGAAACGGACAGACTGGCACAGGAGGGGTCGGGCCCTGTGCTCTGGGCACCAGGATGGGGGGCATCCTGACGCAGGGCCAACTTGCCCCCACTCTGAAGGCACGGCCCTTCAGCTCCCTGAGGGGCTGCCGTGGAGCCAACAGACAGCCTCAGCACAGCGCCCAGCCTGGGGTGGCTTCTAAGCAACCCAGCCCAGAGGTGATGGGGCATACCCGGGAGCCTGGAAAGGGCGTGGAGGTGGGAGAGGGCACAGCCAGAGGAGGGCAGCCTGGGACTCGCCAGGGCAGGGGTGAGCCCTGGGTATGGCGAGCTGGGGCATGATATGCCCGAGTGCAGAAACAGAGTCTGTCCTCCCCGAGAGAGCTGGGCTTGGGGCACAGCTGTAGGGTAGGGCAGGGGTCTGCCAGCACCACAGAGATGCCCTCCTTCCCATGGGACCAGGACCCCTGTCATGGGATGTACACGGTGCTGACCACAGCCAGGGACGCTAGGAGGGGGTGAGGCTGGGCCTGGCAGCGCCTCTGGGCACCCCCCACCCGTCTTTGGGGAGGTGACACTTGTAACACCATTGAGCACAGGAGAGACCTGGACAGGCAATGGCTCAGTCCTCCCACCAGACACATCCTGACATGGAGAGACGAGGGGCTCCCCATGGCCTCTGGCAGTTCCCAGGTCTCAGGGAACCTTCCAGAACCCAGGGGGTGACTCGGGGGGGAGTGGAGGAGCAGACAGGACACACATGGCCCTGCCCTGTTGCTGCCCCTGGGACTGGGGACGTCAGGCCCTGGGTCCCAGTCACCAAGGGGGGCTCCCTCCCAGCTCTGTGCCTGCCCCACAGAAGAGGCCCCGGGAAATGGCCACCTGCCAGGCTGACCCCAGTGACCCCAGGCACAATGCCCAGCGAACAGCATGTCCTGCCCTTGAGGAACCAAGCGGCCCCCTGCCGGTCACACCTCGGGGCTGAGCACCCAGGCCAGGTGATGGCAGGTCCCTGAGCAGAGAGGAGGTGCTGGTTCAACAGGGAAAACTGTCATTTAGAGCCCAGACTGCCCGAGCCATCCACCTCTGCCTTCCAAGGACAGCGAACCGCTCAAGTCAGCAGGAAAATGAGTCGCTCTGAGCTCCCCTTGTCCCACCGGGATGCGCGAAGGACTTGGGTAGGAGGCCATGCAAAGTGGCTGGCACCAGGCCTGGGCTGGGGGACAAACACCCTGTTCCATGGGGGCCTGGACAGGAAGGAGCCCTATACCCCAACCCCAAACCCCACCCCCTTCCACAACTGCCCCAGCCCTGGTGGGAACTTACTTCCTTGATGAACACTCCAGGAAACATCCTCACCTCCACCCCCACCTGCTCACTGCCACCAGCCGGGCACCACCACAAGCACTGTGACAGACACCGCCAGCCCACACCGTCACAGATGCCCTGCACCGTCGCAGGCAGCCCCATGCTCGCAGCCTCGCCTTGCGACCCGGCACTTCCCTTGAGCCCTAAGGCTGCCTGGTGCCTGCAGACCCCACGGACCCGTCACTGTGCACTCTCAGACGCGCCAGCACTAAAGAATGCATGCACGTGGTTGATAAAATGACCTGTAATTTTGAACATGTTTCTACATATGCAGGTTTTAAAACATTTTGGCAGGAAAATTATAGCCTCAAAGTGCAAGAGAAAACGGGCCCCATTAGACAGAACATCCAGAGGCAGGGTAAGCAGGACTGAGTCCCCGGGAGCTGGGGGGGGTCGGGGGGTGGGAGCACCAGTCCCTCCCCAGTCAAATGCAGCCCAGGGGGCAACACCTGAGGGGCAGGGAGGCCCCGTCAGTGTTCCGCCCAGCATCTGGGCCCCAGCCCAGCACCACGTGGGACCATCCTCTAGCTGGTATCAGCCCAGCCCTACTCAGCACTGCCTCACCAAGACCTTCAGCAATGACTGTGGGCTCTGCCCAAGACTGAGCCAACGACGGCCAAGAGGCTCTGTCACCCCCAGCACCCAGCCCTGCCACGTGGGATGTGCTGCCAACGTCCTTTCACCTCCCCCTCTGTCCTTGCTGTGCTTGTCTGTGGATTTTGGGGTTGGCCTCAGGCTGGGGGTGGGGACCACGGCACGTGGTCTCCTCCCGGCCTGGGGCGCAGTGCTGGCTGGCCCTCTGCCCACTGCCCCTCCAGTCACGGGCTAGTGTGGCAGATGGCCAGGCAGCTGGCCCAGCCCTTGGAACAGGGTGGAGGGCTGGGTTCCCGCAGAGGCCAAGGCTGTGTGCAGAGAAAATGGCCCATCTTGGCTGGGATGTTGGTTACCAGGTATGAAGAGTCTGTCCACTTAAAATCTGTGCACTTGGCTGTCATTTTTCTTTTCTTTTTGTTCTCTTTTTTTAAGAGACAGGGTCTCACTGTGTCGTCTAGGCTAGACTGCAGTGGCACAATCAGCTCACTGCAACCTTAACTCCTGGGCTCAAGCGATCCTCCTGCCTCAGGTTCCCAAGTAGCAGGGACTACAGGTGCGCACCACCACACCTGGCTAATTTTCTTGTTACTTTTTGTAGAATTGGGTCTCACTATGTTGCTCAGGCTGGTCTTGAACTCCTGGCCTTAAGTGACCCTCCCGCCTCAGCCTCCCAAAATGCTAGGATTACACGCGTGAGCCACCACACCCTGATTTGTTTTCTTAGCCAGCCCTGAGCAACTGGACTTGCGGTAAGTGGTCAAGACACCAGATCCTTACATCACACTCCTTGTCCACTTGCCCCAACCCTGGGGGCTCTCCAGGTGCCCCCCAGGCTCACAGATGAGGAGACTGGCCACATCCACTGACCAAGGACCCACTGAGGCCAGAGTCCAAGGCAGGGAGAGCAAAGTGGCCCTCACCAGCAGGTCACCCCTCCCAGGGAAGCAGAGCTGGGTCTTGCAGGGTGAGTAGGAGTTTGTGAGAGGGGCGAGGGACATCCAGAGGAGAGACCGTGACCTCGGCAGGGCTGCTTGGGAGAGGAGAGGAAGCGTCACTGTCAGGCCAGGAGGCAGAGGGCCAGGGCCAGGGCCTCACTTTGGGCAGATGCAGCTGAGACCCCGCACCTACCACACGCACTCCCCCTTCCTGAGCACAGGCCCCCCGGCCTCTCCGCCTGTCCCCTGCAGCCCTAGCGGCTGAGGCCATGTCTCTGCCCCAGACAGAACCCTCCACTTTTGCTCTATGTCTAGAAGGTTCTCTCCACACACAGGCTCGCCTGCCCTGCCACCACACTGGACTCTGGGGACCCACAGAGGCCCCATGGAGCCGCGTCTGGGTCACCAGGTAGACAGAGCCGCCTGGGGCCCACAGCTGGGCAGGCAGGGTCCCCCGACCAACCGCTGCCACCCCCAACCCATCAGAGGAGCCATGAACTCCCCAAAGAGCAGATGCATGGTGATTTATGCAGAAATGGACTTGTGTGTTTGCTGCTATCCCCACCGAGAACACCCAGGATGCTAAAGTCAGCAAAGGAGGCCCCAGGAGCTTGGTGCAGGGCCCTTGGCCACCCTCAGGGTCCCCTCCTCCACCACCATATCAGAGTGCCCTGCCCAGAGGTCAGTGACAGGCAGCCTGGGCATGGCTGTCGGACATCGTCGTAGCTCATCACAGGGAAAGAAAGCCAAGGGCCCAGCCTGCGTCTCTCCCAGCAAGTCATCGTCGACTTCGGAGCAGAGGCCCGAGCACTGCCAGGACCTGCCCTGGGGGTGAGAGAATGGGCCCCCGTGCCCGCTGGGCAGGGCCAGGGCAACCCCTCAGTGCCCTCCCGCTAAGACGGGGGAGGCAGAGTTTGGGCCCTGGACACCTGACTCTGCCCCCACACCTCCTCCAGCCAGGCCTCTGCCCACCTGGGGTCAGCAGGCTGGGTGGGAGCTGAGGGGGACTGCTCGCCTCCTGTGCCAGCCCAGTGTCTGAGGACCCTGACCCGGCACAGTGCCTTGTGGTGCAGACCAGGAAACTGAGGCCTGGGGAGGACAGGACTTGCCCTGGGCCCCACCCCAGCTGCCCAGACAGGCCCCAACCACACATTCAAGGAGCAGCCTGAGGCTTCCACTGAGCGCCTGGTGTGGGGGGGGGAAGGAGACGGGGCCGCGTGGAGGGATCGCCTGGCCAGGACCCAGCCTGGGAGGAGCCAGGCTGCTGGCTGGAGCCCAGGCGGGATGGTGGGCAGCCCTTACACGGCCTGCAGCTGGCCACATGGGAGCCACAGAAACAGCCTCCACCCAGACGCCCATGGGGTGGGGCGGGGGAGGGCAGGAAGAGCAGGCCTGTCCTCTCTGTCCACCCGCGGGACCTCGATTCCATTATGGGAAGAGCTTTGCTGGCAGAGGCTGAGAACAAGGGGGTGGGGACCCCTCAACCCACCCTGCCGCTGGCTATCCTCACTCATGGGCCCTACGTAGCCCTCTCCCACGAGGACAGGGCTTCCAGGGGACACCCGGCCCCACCACAGGGACCCTGGCCCTAACCAGGCCAGCCCACCTGTGCACAGCGACTGCCCAGCGGAGATGTGGCCACCTAGTAAGGACGCTGCTTGCCGAAGGAGGGCAGGCGTCTCGGGGTCTGGGGGTTGGGGCCCCGCCACGTCTGCACATCCGTCTGGGCTCCCCACCACCGGGACCACAGCACCTGCTACCTACCCATCCTGGCTGCCTCAGGACCCCTCCCCCTTGACCCCAGGCTGGAGGCTCTGTGCAGACCCTCACTGGCAGCCCCACCCTCCAGGGGCCCTCAAATTCGGTACATAAACAAGACTCAGCTGAACCTCTGGAGCTACCCCACCCTCCGTCCCACTTCCACCAAGTAGGACCCCAAGGCCACCCTAGGCCCACTAAGGGACTGTGGTCTCCGCCAGGGGCTCAGCCCTACAGTGAGGGGTGCTGGGGGGCTCTGGTCTCAGCCCAGAAAGAGGTCTCAGGAAGCCAGGAGTCAGTGGAGGCCTTGGGGAGGGCTTGCCTTTCAGAGAATGGGGGCTCTGAGGTGAGTCCCGAGGCCCAGGCGGGAGAGAGGGGTGCCAGGCTGGAGCTGGGGGACAGGAGACCAAAACCAAGGGGCAGCCTGACCAGGCAGGTGGGCAGAAAGGAGCTACAGAAAGACCACTGCAGCCACCGCTGAGCAGGTGCACAGCATGGGCCCCCCATACCCACACCCCCAACTTCTCCACTGCCTGCAGACTCACGTCCTGCCCACCTACTCCCTGGGCCCCCCACACCAACCCCTCTCCGGGAGCCGCACCAGGACGGGCACAGCCCCCCACCCAGCTCCCACCACTGCCCTCCCCACTGGCCAGGGCACCCCTGGAGGCCCAGCACCTGGCCCAGTAGGGTGGGGTCAGGACAGACACACAGGGGTCTTGAGGTCCAGCCAGTGGGGACCCTCTCCCACAGCCTCAGCCCCCACGGTTGGCTCCAGTGGGGAGACTGAGGCAACACCACAGAAAGTTCTGTCCTCTGGTCTCCCAACGTGACTGGGAAATGGAGGGAAAAAAATCCCTCCTATGGTGGGGCAGACACCCCCTCAGCAAAGGAGCTGGGGCTGGGGGAGGGGTACACTGGCCCTGCCCTTCTACCCCCAGCCTTGTCACCAGCAGGGACTCAGGGACAAGGTGGAGGTGCCTGTCACCTCTACACCCCCACCATGTGCTCTGTATGGTGGCTTCAAGCCCCAGCAGGCCCCTGCGCAGGGCTGGGGCCCCTGCTCTGGCCCTGCGGTCTCAGACCCCCACCGGGCGCCAGGCTGGGGGGGCAGGGCTGGCGGCGGGGGCTGCAGTTTGCTGGGCTGGAGTATAATTAGATAATAAAAAGCAAGTGAATTTTCCAGCCCAGGAGGGGGTCCCAAGGGTTCCTGATTTGTTCTTTTCCAGTTGAGTGGGTCAGCAGCTGCCATCCGCCACGGGGACCATGGAGCGTGTGTGCCCTGCAGTGGGCAGGGAGGCTTCTTCAGGGCTCTTGGGGCAGAGAGAGCTCCACCTGGGGGCCCCGAGAGGCTGGGCTGCTCTCAGAGCAGACAGGCCCCCGGAGGCCCCTCCTCCTCCTCCCTGAAGGCAGGTGTCCAGGTCACCGAGGAGAGCAGGTGGGGAGAGAAGCAGGACCTGCCCACCTCCCAGGAACTGCCCCTACGTGCAGGGTCCCCCCAGTCACTCTGCCACCTACTGCACCCCCATGTCACAGCGACACCCACCCACACACTGCCAATGCTTAGCACTAACTGCCCTGGTGCCTGCTGCCGCTGGCCAGCCACCCAAGTGGACATTCACCTCTTCCTATGCCCCAGCCATGCCTCCAGCCCACACCCACCTCCACTGCCCGCCCCCAGCCTCCAGGGCACCCTCCAGGCCTGGGCCTGGGCCTCGGCCCTCCCTGGAACCTCTAGCAGAGAACAGACCCTTGGGGTGGCCTCTTCTGGAGGTGGACATCTGGGGCAGGAACCTCCTTGGGTCGTACCCCAGAGGCAGCCCAGGCTGGCTGTCCCTCCTAGGGACCCCCATCCCATACCCAAGCTGGAGAGAGAAGAGCCAGGGCCCAGCAGGGAAGGAAAGAGCGGGAAAGTAGCCCCAAGTTTCTGGGCTTTTGGCCTTGACCAGAGCACACGCCAGTGAGCATCCTCCCGAAGTCCACTGCCCAGGCAGGAGCCGAAGCCACGCCCCTGTGTGCCCAGTTGCACGAGAGTTGGCTCAGGAATCAAGACCAGAGATGGAATGACCTTGGCATCATTTCTCCACCAAGCCTCCCCTAGCCCAGCCAGTGAAGCCTAGCCCGGCCCAGGTAATCAGAGGTCACCCCCAACTCCAGCCCAGCCCCCCTCAGCGTCCAAGGACAGGACAGGGTCCAGGTCACACCAGGCTTGCTCCACCTTGCCCAGGTGTGAGACCTCCTGTTACGGGGTGAGGTGGGGTGGACACCGTCCTCCCTGCTCCTCAGCTCTGCTCCACCCAGCACACAAGCCGCACCAGACTCCCCCGCCCCAAGGCCGAACAAACCCGAACCCGCCTCCGCAGAAGTTAGGGGAGCTCTGGTAGGAGCAGGAGGCGGGAAAGCCAGGCGCCTCCCCGCAGGCGCTCATCCCCCAGTGCCGCCAGGGCCCCACCCCATTCCCACAGGGGCCCAGCAGCCGGCTCCCCGCCGAGCCCCGGAGGGGGGTCCCTGGGTCCGCGCTCGGAGGGCCGCGAAGTGGGGCGGGGCGAGGATGCAGACTGAGCGGGGGAGCGGGCGCTCGACCCCGACCGCGGGACAGGCGCAGCGCCTGGGGTGGCCCTGTCCTGGGCGGCCCTATCCCGAGCGCACATGCGCAAGAGAGGGGAGTGGGCTGGGCCGGGCAGCCCCGGGGCAGAGGCCCGGCCGGGCACCCGCGGTAGCGGAAACCTCCGCCGCCGGCCCTAGCCAGAGCAGCGACCCTGGGCTCTCCGCCGCCCCCTCGACCCAACGCCCTGCCGGAGCGGCGACACCGGCGCCCCCAGACCCCGCTGCCGGCCCCGCCGTGACTCACCCAGAAGAGCAGGTTGAAGGCGAACATGAGGTACTTGACGCCCTGGAGGCAGCCGCGCGCCATGCTGCAGCGCTTCAGCTCTAGGAGGAAGATGAAGGAGAGGTCCAGGTAGAAGACCACGTACTTGTTGCCCTTGGGCGACGTGTAGCGCGCCTGGGCCGCCTTGGGGCCGGGGGTCGCGTGCAGGCCGCAGGAGGGACCCCCGCCGTCGCCCGCGCGCCCGCACAGGCTGCTGCAGCGGCGGAACTGGCCGCCGCGCGCGAAGCCCGAGCCCCTGCCCTCCGGCGACGGGCTGCGCCGGTACGTGGACTCGTCCGTGCTCGAGCGGCGCATCGCGCCCGCCGCTCAGCGCCCCTCGCCCGCCGCCCCGGCCCGCGCCATCCCGCCGGCCCCTGCGGCTCCGACCCCGCGCCCGCCCGCTCGCGCCCCGCAGTGGCAGCGGGCGCGGCTCCGCTCGGACCCGGCCGCGGGCCCCGGACACCTGCCCGCGGACCCGCGGCTGTCCCCGCCCCGCCCAGCCCCTGCCCGACCAATGTGAGGAGGCCCCGCCCCCGCGCGGACCCCCGCAAATGGCTCCGCTCCGCCCTGGCCGGCCAATCGCAGCCCCGCGGCGACGCCCCCTCCCCGCTCCGGCCCCTCCGCCGGCGCTGGCCCGCCCCCCACCGCTGTCGCGGGCTGGGAGGGAAGACGCTCGCCTGGGCAGCTCCCAACCCGGGGACCTGCGCCCACGATGGCTGGCCTGGACCCAGCCATCCGGGGAGCCTGGACCTCCGACACGCAAAAGATAGGAAAAGCACTATGCGAAGGAAGGGGTGATCCAGTCGCTGTCTGGTGACAACTTGGGGCGGTTCTGGCTTGGGGCGCTTTGGGGAACCCTGGGTGCCCGGGATGTTGGGTCACTCTGCAGGACATGGAGGGGGTGTCCGCAAGGTTTTCTGACTTTACAGGAGGATCTAGAACACATAGAGGAATGCTGGAGTGGTCCTAAGGGACCCCCAGAGCCCCGTGGGAGGCTGGCAGTCCCACTCAGGCACACAGGGCTCCCAGTGCCCAAGTTGGCCTCCTACCCCTGTGCGGCCTCCCTGGAGCAGGCCAAGGGCAGTCAGTGCACCCCGCTGGTTAGATTCTCTACTGTTACTCTCTTGAACTTCTGGATCTTTTTTTTTTTTTTTTGGAGACAGAGTCTTGCTCTGTAACCCAGGCTAGAGCGTAGCAGCGTGATCATAGCTCACTGCAGCCTCCAACTCCTGGGCTCAAGCGATCCTCCTGCCTCAGCCTCCTGAGTAGCTGGGACTACAGGCGCCACCACCAAACCTCGTTAATTTTTTCTATTTTTAGTAGACACGGAGTCTCCCTCTTGCTCAGGCTGGTCTCAAATTCCCAGCCTCAAGTGATCCTCCTGCCTCGGCCTCCCAGAGCACTAGGATTACAGGCGTGAGTCACCAAGCCCAGCCAAATTATTGGTAATTGTTGAAAGAGAGGCCTAGAATTTCATTGTGGTCCAGCCCACACTGGAAGTCAACCTTTGAGAGACCTCACCTCTCTCCCAAACACACACAAACACAGCAATGCACCTTGCACTCAGGGGTGTACACACAGACACTAGCAGACACACTAGCCCATCACCCTGGGTATGCACAAGATGCCCACAATCAAAGCCAGGGGACAGATACCCCGCCAGAGACCCCCATAGTCCACCCTGTTTCTCTGAAGCCCTAGCCCTACCAAAGGGCTCAGGGTAGAAGGGCCCCCAGTGTAGGGGGCAGCAGCAGGTGGTCCAGATCCCCCCACCTGATCTGCAGCCCAGAGGCGGAGGGGAGCCCCAGGCCTGGGGTGAAGGGCCTTGGCGGGCACAGACATGCCCTGTACCCTGGGCTTGGGGCCGTGGCAAAGCCTCCCTGGTCACCAGGGCCATCAAGTGTACACCCATGGTACAGTCCCAGGAACTGAAGTCCAAAGGAAGAGGAGGAGGGGTAATGTAGGGGAGAGGAAGGGGGAGGAGGAGGAGGGGAGAGAAAAGGGAACAGGAAGAGGGACGAGGAAGGGCAGGGATGAGGAAGGGCTGGAGGAGGGCAGGAGGGGTCGGGGTGCCACCGGCAGGCTGCCCCGCGCTGCGGGCCCGGGCCCTCCCTAGAGCCAGGCTGGGCGCCCGGAGGTGGCAGGTCCGAGGCCTGAGACCCGGGCTCAGGGCGGCGGCCCTCTGCTGCCCCTGGTGGCGGCGAGGAGAACTGCATCCACGGCCCTCGTTGGGCGGGGTGCAGCCTGCCGGAGCCCCCCAGTGCAGGAAGCCTGCTTGGAGGCCTCCTGCCGCTCAAGGCCAGCCTGGGGCTTCCCAGGGCCCCCCACCCTGTCCTTTCCCTGAGGGCTCTTTGGTGGGTCTGGGCCCCAGGAAAGGGTCAAAACTGCGCACCAGGTGCCCAAGAAGAGAGCAGAGAGCCCCCACCCAGGCCCCAACAGAGACCACCCCACAGCTCTGCCAAGAGAGCCTGTGGTGCCAACGGCCCCCGGAAACTTCTGGCACCACCCCCCATAAGCCCCTGGCCTGACTCAGCCTCCTGGCGTGCCCAAGCCGAGGGCAGATCCTCAGGCACCCCCTTCCTTCGGTGGGCGTGCACGCAAGAGGGCACGAGCCAAGCCGGGAGCAGGCACTCCGGACACAGGCTGGGGAGGAGCCACAGGGGCCCAGGGAGGATCAGGGCTGATGGCAGAAGCCCCACCCTGCCCTCCCTCAGAGAGGCCAGACTTGGAACCAAAACAGCACCCTGCCACTTCACCCCGCTGGTGGGGTCAGAGGTCAGCGTCAGGCAGACTCCGCTGCCGCCGCCGCCGCCGCCGCTGCTGCCGAGGGAGGTGCAGTGGTGCGTAAATACGCCTGCCACCCGCTGCATCATCCTTGCCCTCCCTGAAGACACGCTGGGCTGGGGGAGCTCCTGCCGGGAGCAGACTTGCTGGGCTGGGGCTAGAGGAGGCTCCCTTAGGTGGGGGCTCCCAGGGCGGCAGTGGGGTCATGCTGCCCAGGGCAGGGATACATCCAGAGCCCCATCTCTCCTGCATCCCAGGTGGATGAGGCTGGGAGGGGCAGGGGCAGCCCAGGGCTCCCCTGGAGGTGCTCCTGGGTGTCAAGGCAGGTCTGGGCTCCTTCACTGAGCCCAGCACCCAGATGCAGTCTGTGTCCCCAAAACCCCTGCACCCCTCCCGTCTACAAAAGCCTGAACACATCACTCTACAAGCAGATGAGCCCACCTGGGATGAATCAGAAAACTCATTCAAGTGAATGGGGCCGGTCAGGGTGAGGACTGGGCTCACTTTGAGTTGGACTTGGCAAGTCCAGAATTCACACCAGGCTGTCCAGACCCAACAAGGGGCCAGGCAAGGCCAGGCTGGCAGAGCTCGGCACGGGGAGGGTCTTTCCCCAACACTGAGGCCCCAAAGTGCAGCCCCTCGCCCACAGGAGTCCAGGTGCCCCCCCCAGGTGGGGCCCCAAGACATGCTCAGTGTCCAGTTGGCACGGCCTCTGGGCCGGGCACAGGTGAGACCCAGAGGCAGGCCCAGTGCCGTCCCCACTGCACCGCCCACCCAGGCCATGACATACCTGGGCTTGCCACAGGAAGGAGGCCACGTGGTGCTCGGTGCCCCTGCAGGCTGGCCAGGGGCTGGGCAAGTCGTCAACGTGGCCAAGGCAGGCCCGAGCTCTGCAGAGGGAAAGACGGAGCCCTGGTTTCCACTCTCAGCCACACGGCTGCACAGGGCAAGGTGTGGGGGCTGGCACCCAGGGGCCGGGTCCCTACAGGGCAGAAGGGGCAGCAGGGGCGGAGAACACATATGTTCAGAGATGTGTACTCACAGCACAGGGACCCGCGGAGACACACAGACACACGCAGACATGTGCCACACAGAGAGACACGTGGTGGTGTCTCCCCCAGGGGCCCCAGACCCTGACACCAGCCTGTGTGTCCACTTCCTGCAGGGCGCCCTGCAGCCCACCGCATCCCTCTCTTTGGCCCAAGCTCAGGGAGTGGCCTCACACCCTCCCCAGGGAGCCACTGGTGCTGACCCACAAGGCCCACCCACCTGTCCTGTCTCACCACCGAGGAATTGCAGAGGGGGGGCGGGGGAAGCTCACCTGGGGGGAAGCTCAACTGGGGGCCAAAGGGGGCACCACCCTCCACACCCCACCAACTCAACCCCCAATGCCTCCCAATGCCTGGCCTCTCGGACCAAGCCTGGAGGGTGGGGCAAGTGGCCCCCTGGCAGCCCCAGGGCAGGAGGGGACCCAGGGGCTCCATCCCCAACCCTGGCTGACTGAAGGCTCCAAGACACGTGGGCTGCTGGGGAAGTGTGAGCCACAAGGAGGCCACGGACACCCACCTGGCCGGACCGAGGTCCCACTCAAAAACGGACCTCCCCAGACGCTGCAACAGTTTGCCCAGGGCCGCTTGCGGCTGCCATCGCAGCCTGTGCCAGGGTGGAGAGCAGCTTGGAGACCGCCCACCATGGTCCCCCAGGCCCCAGGCTGGGAGGCGGATCTGAGGAGGCAGGGAGGCGCTGCCAACACAAACAGGCCCTCCCCCGCTCACTCTGGCGGAGGGGCGCCACAGACTCCCAGGCCCCAGGCAGCCAGCACCCTCCACCCCCGACACACAGCCTGGACGGGACTGCCCCTCCCACCCAAGCCTGAGCCTCTGGAGGCTGGAGCCACCGTCCAGCCCCCCTCCCACTCCAGGGGAGGGAGAGACACCCCTCCAGGAAGGCTACCAAGGGCCCCTCCCACCTCTCCTCCTGGGCCAATGAAGGCCAGCTTCGACTGAGGCCAGTGTCCTCCCCTGTCCCTCCCCTGCACCCTCAGGTCTTTCTCTGCGGGGGCTGTGGGGGTGGAGGGGACACAGTTCAGACCTTGGGAGGGGCCCTTCCACCCACCCAGGCTCCAGGAGCAGCCCAGCCTCAGGTGTCCATCCCACCACAGCCCTGGCCCTAACCCATGTCACCTGGACCCTACAGAACAGTCTCAGGGGCACGTCAGCCCAGGCAATGGGATGGCAGATGGTGACCTTCCCAAATGCCACCAGAGGTGTGGGTCACTAGGTTCGGGCCAGTTCAGCAGCAACCACATCTGCAAACACCACTGCCCACACTGCCAGGTCTCGAGGGCCACTCGGCAGTGCTGAACAGTGTTATCCTGGGCTCGGCAGGCGCTGGCCAGGGTATGTGCGCACTAGGGAGGTGTCTGGCACATGTGTCCATGGCATGCCCTCCGAGGGAACACACATCTGCCCCTGCCCAGCCAGAGGCACAGGCGTGTGGGGAGGCTGGGGAGAGGGGCCGTCACCACAACCCCTAGCCAAAGGTCTCGCCCAACCTCACTGGGGATGCAGACCCTCCTGGTGGATGGCTTCTGGTCCCACCAGAGCCTTACAGATGGTGAGGCTGTGATCCAAGACCAGGGTGCAAGGTCTGGCCAATCCCAGCCCAGTGCTCCACCCAGCTGCCCAGTGCCCTCCCCTCCCCCCGTGGCTGGCCTATTTCCATGGCAACGCCCAGGGTGGGAGGGGCTGGGCAACTGAAACTTCAGTCACGAGTTTCCCCTGTGCCCTTCCCTGAAGTGACCCCTTCAAGCGGGTTCCAAACCGCATGTAAGAAAACCCTCTCCTTTTGCCCCTCGACCCAACCACAGGAGGCTGGACGCCCCATTCTTGTGAAACCCCACCCGACGCTCCCAGAGGCCCAGGCCAGGCCCTGCAGATGCTGCACACCCACCTACCCCTGCTCACCAAACACATGTGCAGGGGGGACACCTCTGAGGCTACCCATGATCTTCACGTCTAGCCCGGTTGGGGCAAAGGACAGGCCTAAGCCACAGCAGAGCCAGGGAAGAGCCCAGGGGCCTCCGTGCACACGTGGGGGGCTCTGTGGACATGCGGGCGGAGGTGGGGGGTGGCGGTCCACAGGGCCAGCCTCAAGTTCCCAGGGCCCTCCCGGGAAATCAGGGAGCACACACGCTCGGAATTCCAGGAATGTCAACTTGGCTCAGCCAGGTTTTGGGAGGGAGGCTCACTGCTCCAAGTCTCCCAGAGTAAACAACTCCTGGCAGGAACGGGGGGGGGGACAGGCCCAGGGTCCCTCCTCCAGGAAACCTTCAGCCCCCACCCGCTCCCAGGGGCCCACCCTCCTGACATCCTGAATCCCACGCCCCCGCCCCCTCACCTCCACAGCCACCAGCAGCCTGGGCAGCCAAGCCAGGTCTGACCCCAGGCCACTGGCCAGGCCAGGGCAGGATGTGCGTCCACTCAGCCTGAGGGGAGGGGGCAGGGAAGGGAAGTGGCCTCGTGTCTCGTGGCTCTGCACGTGGCTGGGCAGGGGGCAGCTAATGCCCATGAGGAAGCTGTCCAGGGCCCAGGCCGGGGTGGGACCACAAACCCCAGGTGGACAGTGGCTCTGTTCCCCCCATGAGACCCTTCATCCCCCACCCCTGCAACTAGGGCAAAAGTCCAGCATTTGCCCTGAGAGAGCAGTTAGCTGATGCCTGGGACCCAACACAGGCCCACTCCCACCAGATGGCCCATGGCCCCAACCTGCCCTGAGCCCTCACAGGTGCCACTTTGCAACACACCAGCCCCCACAGCCCACAGCTCACCTCCTCCAAGGAGCCTTCCCTGCCTCTCCCTTCACTGACCCCACCCCTCCCATCTCCAGGGGCACCCACCCGCACAGCAAGAAGGGCGCCAGTGCCAGCCTCCCCACATCCCATCCCAGAGACACAACCACCCCGTCCCTAAAGTCCCCGGAGGTCCCATCACCTCCAGGGGTCAGCTGGCCCTGCAGGCACAGCCTCCAGGACTCTGCCCAAGGGTGCCCTTTGCCAAGATCACAGACCACGTCCTCCCGGACCTCCCTCCCCGGCCCCTCTCCCCGTCCTCAGAAGTGCGTTTGAGCGCCGATGACCCGATCGCGGGCCGGGATAGCGCGGACCCCCCTCCCCTTCCCGGAAGGAGCCAGAAGATCCCGGACAGGGGCGCAGCGAGGCGGTGCAAGGGGAGCAGCCGCCGCCCCATCCGTCCCCTGCCGTCGGGTCTACAGGTAAGTACCCGGCGGGGGCCGTTCCTGCGCGGCCCGAGCGCGGCGGGGGCCGGGGCGGCGCCCAGAGGGTCCGGGCCGCGGCGAGCATGAAACGCCCCAAACTGAGGCAGAGCCCCCGGCACCCCGTGGTTGGGGGCTCCATGCGGAGACACCGCGTTCCCGGCAGGGCCAGCAGGGGCGGCGGGAAGCACGCCCGCGGCCCCCGGACCTCCGACAGTCCCTCCGTCGCGGCCCCGCGGGAATAGCCGCGCCCCCCGCCCGGCCCCCACTTGTTGCTGCGTCTTGTCTCGGGGCTCGAACTCGCGCGCCCCAGCTCGCGTCCTGGTGCTGCCGGACCGGGCTCCGGCGGCAGGCGGTGGGACCCCGGCCGCACCCCAGCGCGGCACCTACCTGCGCGCCGCTCGCAGCCCGCGCGGTCCGCTCCACGGTGCGCTCCCGCCGTGCAGCTGTCAGTCAAGCGGACACGAGAATCGCGAACCGCCGCCGCCGCACTCTTGAGGCCCCGCTCGGACGCCGTCGCGCCGGGACGTACCAAAGCGGCGGGAGGGGGGCGCCGTCTGCTCTTCCCGCGGCGCGCAGGCCCCGGGAGCCCGTCCGCGCGAAGCAAGCCGGTCGCGGCGAGGCCAGACCGTCCGCGGCGCCGAGGCCGGCGGGGGCGGGGCGAGCCGGGCCGGACCAGGCAGAGCCGGACCCCCGCGCCGGTGGACGCGCCCGGGCGGAGCCAGCAGCGCCGTCGCGCCGGGGTCGCAGTGCGGAAACCGGCCGCCGAGCTGCCGCCATGATCATCCCCGTTCGCTGCTTCACCTGCGGCAAGATCGTCGGCAACAAGTGGGAGGCGTATCTGGGGCTGCTGCAGGCCGAGTACACCGAGGGGTGAGGCTCCGGGCGGGCCGGGGTCGTGGGGAGGGGGGCTCCGGGCGGGCCGGGGTCGTGGGGAGGGGGGCTCCCGGCCTGCGGGGTGGGCTGGGAGAGACCTGGCCTGCGGGCTGGGGAGGTGGGGAGGGGGGGCGGTCCCAGCTTGCGGGGCGGGCTGGGGTCTTGTGGAGGGTCCCGGCCTGTGGGGCTGGGGAACTCATGTCAGGATTTTCAGGCCTGAGGTCTCTTCCACCCAAGCTCCGACCTATTCAGGAGAGCATCGTCCCCCAAAGTCTAGGGAGATGAGGGGAGTGAGCATCGAACTACTAGTGTCTTGGGGACTTATAGGTGTCCCATCGGGTTGCATGCGCCACTTGACCCACAATATAGCCCTCAGCCTCCTCCCTGTCCGCTGGCTCCCTAACTTCTTGTCCCTGCTACAGGGCCTATCCCCACGTCCTGCAAACCTTGCTGGTCCTTAAAGATGCAGGAGAAACTTCCTGACCACCACCTGGCCATCATCATCGGGCTTTTCCTGTTCTTGTCCCTGAGTACTGCAGTTAACCACCATGCCTGTCTGAGCCTCTGTGGATGGCTGTGTCTTTTTTTTTTTTTTGATACAGAGTCTCACTCTGTTGCCTGGGCTAGAGTGCCGTGGCATCAGTGTAGCTCACAGCAACCTCAAACTCCTGGGCTCAAGCAATCCTCCTGCCTCGGCCTCCCAGGTAGCTGGGACTACAGACAGGCGCCACCATGCCCAGCTAATTTTTTAATATGTATGTATGTATATATATATTTTTTTAGTCATCCAGCGAATTTCTATATATATATGTGTAATTTTTTTTTAGTAGAGACGGGGTCTTGCTCTTGCTCAGGCTGGTCTCGAACTCCTGAGCTCAAACGATCCGCCCACCTCAGCCTCCTAGAGTGCTAGGATTACAGGCATGAGCCACCACGCCCCGCCAGCTGTGTGTCTTGGTCACATTTGAAGCCCTGGGCTCGTGTGCCGGCAGCGCACCATAGGCTTTTGCTGTGAGTGTGTCACATGAGTAAGGGAAGCAAATGGGTGGCTGGGCAGGCTGCAGGGATGACCAGGTTAGGAGTGAGTGGCTGGCAGCCAGTCCAGGCCCCTCTCCCAGGGACACATGGGCAGGGGGCCCCCATCTGGCCTTCCCTTTCCCAAGCTGCCGTCTCCACCTTGGAACCCTCGGTGTGGGAACGTTCTGAAGGCCTTCGGGGTGACTGGGACCAGGTTCCAGGGAAATGGAGGCTTCCGATGGGCTTGGGACGTGGGAGCGATGGCTCCCTGGAAAGACAGTCTCTTGGCATGATTTGGGGGAGCAGAGGTAAGGGGAGAGCCTATAGCAGCTGAGCAGGGCTGGCTCTGGCCAGGGCACGGTGACTGCTAGGGTGAAGCCCACTGGTACACTTCCTCAGGTGCCAAGGGGAACGGAGGCACATCCCTTGGAGAGCCACCCATGGGTGGCCTGTGCTGAATGAGGGGCTCAGGGAATTGGCAGCTTGGTGGCCCTGGTCTTCTGAGTTCCCTCAGATGACTTTTTTTTTTATTTTACATACATTCATTATATATGTTTATGTATATATGGGGGTATGTACACACACACAAGTATGGTCGGAGTGGGGGTCACCAGGCTCCACCCCAGGTGTCTGGATGCACTTTTCAGGTGTTTCCAGGTTACTCCAACTGGGACCATGCTGCTGGGCCTTAGTCCCAGGTCCCAGTGGGTCTGTACACCCTGCCCCGGGCAGAGGGGCCGCGGTGAGCAGGCTGTGGTGCTCAGAGGTGGCTGGGACGTGGGCTCCAGGCTCTGCAGACCCGGTGCCACAGCTGGCCTCCCCGCCCCACCCGACGCAGGGACGCCCTGGACGCCCTGGGCCTGAAGCGCTATTGCTGCCGCCGCATGCTGCTGGCCCACGTGGACCTGATCGAGAAGCTGCTCAACTACGCGCCCCTGGAGAAGTGACCGTGCTGAGCCCCTCCCTCCCCTCCCCACCCGCTGTGCTGACCGCTGGCAGCGTCCTGCCCAGAGCTCACTAAGCCGAGGTGTCAGGAGCTGGGAGCAATGCCTGACCACAGCACATGGGCGTGTGCCCCCCACTCTGGAAGGAGCACTCAGTAAAGGTCTTTCAGAGCCACCGAGAGGTCCTACTGGTTAGCCCGGCTTTGTGGGGCTCCCTGTGTCCACGTTCCTCTGCCGCCTGGCTTCTTCCTCCCCCAAGGCTGGTCCTGCCTGGCCTGTCTTGGGGACTTTTGTTTCTGCTTCCCTGGTCAGCCCTGGCACTGTCGCAGAGCCTGCAGCAGTAGGCAGAACGCCAGCTGGCTGGTCCTGGCCCCTCCAGGCTCTGGGGCTAGTCTGTTCCACACGTACCGCTGTGGGTGGCGTTGCTGGTGGAGCCTTCCACCTGCGGCTCTCGGAGGCCTCTCCACACTGGCTCCTCATTCCTGCTGTGGAGTGGGCACCTGGGGGTGGATGCTCCCTGGAGGAGGTAGCACCATCTGCACCAGCCACCCCAAGCCCGCAGGGAGTCTCCCTTTGCAGTGTGCTTACCGTGGCCGAACGAAGGCACACACAGCTGGGCGTGTTTGCGGGTTAGGGTTATTTGGGCATCCCTTGCATGCCCACCTCCCCACACTCTGGGTGCTCTTCAGGCCGAGCAGAGGCTCCCATGTCTTCTCAGAGTCTAACGAGCCAGATCCAGGGCCTGAACAGTGTCTGCTGCAGTCACGGCTGCCCGGGCCTGCTGGCTCCCTGCCCACCTGCTGACTCTCCTGAGGTCCTACTCCCGGAACCCTTCCAGGCCCCACCCCTGGCCAGATTCCTGCGGAGGGCCGGGGGCAGTGTCCAGCCTCCACAGCCAGCCCCGAGACTCCCATAGCTGGACTCCCAGCATGCCAGGTTTATCACTTGAGGCTCCCAGGGCCCTGCTGTCTGTTCCAGCTTGGGCTTAGCCGGAGCGAGGTGGGAGTTGTCACCCAAGGCAGGGGGCCGATGGGCCCTACTGCCTTCCGGCTGGCAGAGGCAGAAGGGTACCTGTTGGGAGTGGAGGGAGCAGCTCTTCTCTGGGCACCTTCAGTGCTGGCCGTCAGCTGCCCAGATGTGAGGTTCTCTCAGGTGAGGATGAGGTCTGCCCGGGGGTGTGCAATCCAAGCCAGCCTGAGGGGCAGGAACCAGGGCAGCCCCAAGGGCTGAGGGGCACAGTGGCTGAGCCCTGGCTCCCATCTCCAGGGCACCTCCACCCCACATCCTGCCAGACACCAGGCCTGGGGCCTCCTCCATGCACCCCCAACTCTGTGCTGTCTCTTGGGAGGTCCAAGGCCACTCTTCCCGTCCCAAGGGGCTGTGACCACACCACCACCTTTGTGCTGTCTCTGCCATGGGGCCTCCCCTCCCTGCAGCTCACACTAGCCAGCCTGGACTGGGGGACATGCCCTCCTGGCTTCCACCCTGATGGCCGCAAGTATCCCGAGGACAAAACATCTGTCAGCAACAAAGCGAGCACACCCATCACTCCACAGCAGCTTTACTGAGCACTGTCATGGGGCAGAGGCAGTTCTAGGCACCTGGGATACAGCAGTGAACCAACCAGTCAACACCTGCCCCACATGGGGACACGGCAATACACAAATGAACACGTGGCATTTTACAGGGTAGTGACAGCAACGGGAAGAAGCAGGGGCTCTGGCTATTAGGGGTGCGGCTGAGCGCTGCGGGGAGCAGGGAGGCACAGGCCCGAGGGTCGGAGAGCACTCTGCTTCTCCCGAGTACCCTGGGGCCACGTGGCTCCAGGAAGAGGCACCAGCACCTGAAGGGCCTGGGCGAGTGTGGTCAGTGGCACAAAGGGCCTGGCCCTGCCCCGCACCGGAAAAGGCCTTCTCCCAGCTGGCTCTGACCACCAGGCAGGAAGTGCGTCCAGGGAGTCCTGCTCAAACCACTCCCCTGGGCTGAACACAGGCATGGAGTGCCCCCAAGGCCCCATGAGGCCACCCCAAAAGAGGTGGCCTGTGGGACAGGGTGCTTTATTATCAAAACCGACCCCACCTGGGCCCCAACAGACAGGACAGCCACCCCTCCCCCTTCCTCAGGCCTCGGGACTTTGGAGTGCAGAGAAAGGCACTTGGACTCGCCTCTAGGGTTGGGGTCCCCAGAGGTCAGAGTGATGGTAGAGGGGTGGGTGGGGTCTGGGACCCCAGCCGCCTGGAGCTCAGTAGTTGGGTACGAAGCCGCAGCAGAACGTGGGGAGCCTCGGGGCCGAGCCCCAGGCAGGTCAGTAGTGCTCCAGCTTCAGACTCCTGTACAGGCAGCACGTGAAGATCATGCCAAAGACCTGCGTGAGGAGCCAGGCACAGGGTGAGCAGGCACCGTGGGGCCCCCAGCCCCCTGTCCCCTCCGAGTCCCCCACAAGCCCGCACCTGCACGCAGGCCACGCCGATGCCCACAGCTCCGATGACCCTCAGGTGCTCCTGGACGAAGGTCTCCAGCTTGGTGATGCAGCCGCCCTAGCGAAGTTGGGGGTGGGGTACTAAAGGGGCCCAGATGGCTCCTCCCACGTGGCAGCACCTGGACCCCCTGGGCTCAGCTCTCTGGGGTGTGGCCACGCCTAGCACCCAGGCACAGGCCCCAGCCAGCTCAGCCCCTCCCTGGGGTGGCCACCTACCTCCACCTTGTAGATGTTGGAGGCGTGGTCCCGCTGCCCACAGCCAGCCACCACTGTCTTACAGCAGCTGTCAGGGACCACTCGGCCACCTGCCTCCCCTGAGCGGATCCACTCACTGTCGCGCCAGTCCTGTGAGTTGTTGCTGCCACAGCAGTGGAACTGCAGCAGGAGCGGCGGGTGAACCCTGAGGTCCCTGCACACCGCGTGCACCCGCTGAGCTGGGGGAGGCCCTGGCAGCACATGCCCCTCCCGACGCCACCCACTCACCTCTTGCTGCAGCTTGTCGACGGCGCTCGTCACACCCTCGTGGCCTGGTTGGTGGTACCGCTTGGTCATGGTGTCCTTCAGGTTTTCCTTGAGCTCTGTGTTCAGCTGGGGTGGGGGATGCGGGGAACTTCAGCCGTCAAGTCCAAGCCCCTCCAAGGTGGGACGGAGGAGCCCCAGGATTGTGGGGGAGCAGCCCAGGGAGGGCTCAGAGGGGAAAGGCTGGGGTCAGAGAGCAGGGTTGAGGGGACCAGGAGTGTCACCAGGGTGACCGTGGGGAGAGGCAGGCAGGGTCTCCAGACGCCCTGGACACAGACACCTGTGTCCTCCGTGGGTCCTAAGGCAGCTTGGCTGCTGTGGGCAGGTCGTCTGGCGCTGCAGGCCCCATGGTCGGCTCTGGAGCAGTGGGGGTGGCGCGGGGTGTCTGCCATGGGTGGCCCCTCACCTGCTGGTAGTACACGTAGGCCAGGATCCCGGCAATGACCTCCAGGAGGAAGATGAGCAGGAGCAGCATGAAGTACTGGGGGACAGAGACAGTCTGTTTGAGGACTCCCTGTGTCTGGACACTTCGGGGCACAGCCCCCGACCCCAGCTCCCAAGTGGCCGCTCCTGAGGGCTCCAAGCAGCAGGTGGGGGCTGGGAGCTGCCACACTCCCCGACACCTCATAGAGTGGGTGTCTCCCCTCAGCTGGTGCAGCTGGGACATGGGGACCCGCAGGACTGGGCAGGCGGGGAAGGACCTCGCCCCCAGGTGTCCACGGGCTGCAAGGGCACCCTCAACCCCACCAGGCCCCGGATCAGCCCTCGCAGCTGGCGAGGAGCCCCTGCCCAGGCCCCCATCCTATCACCCCCACCCCGGGCCGCCACAGCCTCTGACCAGGCGCAGCAGGTTCCGCCGCTCCTTGAAGGTGGCACAACAGCCCAGGACACCAGTCACCATGACGACAACGCCAGCCACCACCAGGATGTAGGCTGTGGCCAGGTAGGTGCCCGAGGCCAACAGGCTGATGTAGTCACTCTTGAGAGCCAGCGTCCAGATGCCCACTGCCATGACAGCCAGGCCGGCCAGCTGCGAGCAGTGCACACCAGTCACCACACCTGGCCCAGGCCTGCGACGTGGCCCGGGGAGGGGAGGGGCTGTGGGCAGGGCGTCCCCTCCTCACCCAGAAGCAGCAGTTGTAGGTGAAGAGCAGGTACTTGAGGCAGACGGTGCCGCATGTTTCCTTCTTCTCGCTGAACTCACCCATCCTGGGGCTGGGGGCTCGGGAGTCAGATAGCCCACAGCACCAGGGCCCTGACTGGGAGCACAGCTAGACTTAGACACCAGTGGGGGCAGAGTGGGGGACACAGAGATGCCCAGGCCGGCCTGGGGCTGGGGGCTGAGCCGACCACCTGTCCTGGGAGAAGCGGGGACACGAGTCACTTCCTAGGGTGGCCTGCACAGGAGCCCTGACCTCCAGCAGCCAGGGCGGACCCCTCGTGTCCAAAGACAGGAAGGGATCATGGAGGACCCCCAGCGGTCACTGGCTGACTCACCCTTGCTGGCAGCCAGGGGCGGAAGCTGCAGTGGCACCTCGGGTGAGCTCACTAGGCCCCGCCCACCCTGCAGCATTCCCTGGGCCCCACATTAGGCAGGCAGGACCCTACAGGCCTGCAGAGGGGGTAGGGGGAGGAGACCACTCAGAGACAGGTCCCCAGAGGCAGCAGAGGGGCAGGGAGCTCGGACAGGCCCCAGCCCAGCCCTTACCAAGGCTCTCCGGGCCTGTCTGCTTCCGGTCTGTAAAGGGCAGCCCTCCCTCCCAGCCAGGAAAGAATGGAGCCTGGCAGACCCGCGCTCCTCCAGACCCAGGGGAGAGGTTCTTCCTGGAAAGGCAGGAGCCACACCAGCCAGAGGCCCCCAGGTACACCCTGCAGCTCTCAGTCAGCGCATCAGGGCGGGGCAGGGGGAGCTCAGACAGCAGCTGAGCGCCCCAGGCCGAGTTTCCAGACACTGCTGCCACAGGGTTGGACTTTCACCGCCCCACCCAGCACTCACCTGGCTGGCTGGGCCTGACTCCTGTAGGACAGGTGGACAGACGTTCCCAGGACACTTGGCTAGAGGAGCAAGGACAGGTCACAGGTCACCAGTCTGGCTTGTGGGCCAGAGCCACTTCCAGAGCAGGCAGGGTTTACTCCGAGAGGCAGCGAGAGGAGCGGCCAGGCCCACTATTTTGGTCTGGCTTAGGGTGGGGCAGGGCAGAGGACATTCTGGACAGTCCGATCCTGGGAGGGACCTCACGCCTTCTCCAGGTGTCCCACCCTTGGCCTTAGCTCCAGCCCTGGCACTAGCCCCCCACTCCCAACGGTAGCTGCTGCAGGCTGTGAAAGAAGGCACGGAGCTCGGCCCCTGAGCTGGGTGTCTGGGGCATAGACCTCAGCCGGAGCAGGGCAGGACACATGACTCAGCTGGGGCCTGAACACGCCCATCCGGAGGGGAACACGGGCAGACCCCTGCCACTGAGCCAGAGAGAAGTGTAAGCGCCACCCACTCAGATGTGCCGCCACCCACTCAGATGTGCCGGGGCCTGGCTCTGAGATCCCAGGCCTTCGGGGAGTGCTGGCTCTGAGCACGGATCCAGCCCCCACAGCTGGGACACAAGCGACCCGCTGAGTGGCCCCTCTTCCCGGGAATGCCTGGTGGATGTGAGCCCCCTGGGAAAGGGCCGGCGTGGGAGCCTGGGCCGGCCAGAAATAGCTCCTGCGGCCCCACCCCCAGTCCCCTGGACCTTCGCCAGGCCCCTGGGTGGCCCGCGCCCCAAACCCGGGACTCTGCTTTTGCCAGGCTCGGCGAGGAATCCCGGGTCACCGCGATGAAGTCACCGCCGCCGCCGCCCCCCGCCCACTTGCGCCCGGGCATTGGGCGGGCCTGCGGGCGGAGGGAGGGAGCTGGTGTCCAAATGAGTGGGGTGTTCAGGCTGCGCAGTGGGGGCCCCTGGGCCAAAGGGGGTTGCCAGGCTTGTCCGAGGACTCGGGAGGCGCCTCTCCCTCGCGCCCCCCACCCGGCGCCGGCCGGGCGCTCGTCTCCCTCCCGGAAGGGCCGACTGGGCCGGGTCGGCGGGAGCGGCCTCTCGGGCCCTCCGGGCGCCTGCGACCGGGCCCCCAGGACCGGGGCGCGCAGCACCTTCGGGGCGCTCGGCCCCCTCGGCCAGCCAGACCTGGCGGCGCACTCACCCACCATGCGTTGGAGTCCGGGCGGGGGCGGCTGCGGCTGCGGCTGCGGGGGCGGCGGCTCGGCGCGCAGAGAACGCACCGCCTGGACCTGCGAGGGGACGCGCGGCCCCGCCCAGGCCCGGCCCGTAGGCCCCGCCTCTCCCCGCAGGCCCCGCCCACGCCGGACCGCCCCGCAGGCCCCGCCCTTCCCGGCGCAGGCGAGCGCGGACCTGGGACCGCCGGCCGGGCGCGCCACAGCCCCGGGCCGCCCACGCGCAGCGGGCCCCTCCAGGGCCGCCCCGCCGCCCTCCCTCGCTGCAGGGCCTGCCCACACCGCACCGCCCGTCCCAGGGGCCCGCCGAGGCGGGAGTCGGCGGCGCGGCAGATGAGGACCGGGCTTCTCTGGCGCGGCCGGCGGATCCCGCGCGGGCGCCGGCACTGGTGCGGATCGAGAGGCGAACAGGGGTGGGGCTCCGGCTCCGGGACCCGCAGCCTCGAGGCCACAGGTGGCTCCAGATCCCCCAGTTTTGTGAAGTGTGTATTCGGTCCACGGGCCGCACTAGGCCTAACCCGGGACTCCTCGGCCCCGCAGGGCCCGCGCCAGGCGAGTGCCTGCCACACGTCACCCGTGTGCCACAGGCCATGGCCCAGACTCGGAGAGACAGGCACGACGCGGTGCAGCCAGGGGACTTTATTTGGCGGGGGTGGGGTTGGGGATGGGGTTCTTCCGCTGAACCGAAAGGGAGTTAATGGGTGGGGGCAGGGTGGAGTCAGCGGGGCCGCCAGACCCGGCCACCGGCCACCGAGGTTGGGTCCTTCTCGTCTTCGGTTGGAAGGCCCGGGGCCCACCTGGTGCAGCCCACACCCGGAATGGGCAACCCCGCGCCACGGCAGGTCGCCTTTGAGGGGCGCTTCCAGGTGACACCCGTGGTCCCTGGGTCACCGGGCACTGGAAAGGTGGCCCGAGCCACGTCTGGCGGGGCGGGCCCAGCAGCAGCAGCAGCAGCAGCAGCAGGTGGGCCCAGGCAGGCGCGCGGTGGCCAAAGCCTTCCTGCGGCTGCCGCCCAGCCTCTTGGCCTCGCAAGCGTCCCTGTCGTCTCGCAGCCGAGTGTTCAGCTCCCTGGGGAGAGGGTGAGGGCCCTGAGAGGCCGAGGTCTCAGGTCTCGAAGAGGCAGCAATCTGGGGTGCGGTAGGCGGGCCCTGGCTCCCCTCGGGCCAGAAGAGAGGTGTCTGGCTGGGGCCGCAGCATGAGGGATGGAAGGCAGACACAGGAAGGAACCTCCACGGTGGGACAGGGCAGCGACCAAGAGTGTTGGGAGCTCGGGGCCCCCAAGTTCCGCTGAGCCCCTTCCCTCGCGCGGCCTAGGCCTAAACGCACCTAAGCAGCTCCAGCTGCCTCAGGAGGCTCAGTTTCTCCTTTTGCATGTTCCGGGAGACCGCGACCACGTCCCTGCGGGGAGGGGGTGGTGACTTGGACGCCGGCAGGCTTCTGGGGGCGGGGCTGGGACTTGAGATTGAGATGGAAGGGTCGCCAGACCGAGCACTGGAGGGCCCGGCCCCGTCCCCCGGAACACGCCCCCGCACCGTTGAGTCTGCTCCTGGCGGCCTCGCGCGTCGCCCTCCAGCCTGCGGAGCTGCTCCTGCGCCCCCTCTAGCTGCGCCCGCAGCGCCTCGTGGGCCCGCCACAGCTGGGCGTGCTGAGCCTGTGCCTCCAGCTGCTCCGCGGCCCGGGCCTGCAGCTGCTGTTCCAACTGCGGGGCGGGGGAGGCTGGCGAGGAACGCCCCTCTCCCCGGCTCCCGACGGTCCCAGGGTGGGGACACTGAGGCGCGGAGGGCCTCAAGGACACCAGGAGCGCGAGGGTGTCTCCAGGGATGGGGCGCGGGCCGGGAGCCGCCGCTCACCTCCCGCTGCCGCAGGCCCGCGCGCTCCAGCTCCTGCTCGCGGCTCTGCAGCTCCAGCTCCAGGCGACCTCTCCGCTCCTCCCGGGGGAGGTTCTGGGACGCACCGGGCCTCTGAGCCTCCGCCGGCCGCCGGCCGTGCAGAGGAGGCTCCCGGCGGGACGGGAGTCGGGGGGGACGGGGCGGGGACGACGCGGGAGGCCGGACACTGTCCACCCGGGCTGGGGGCGGTCACTCGGGGCCGGGGCCGATCCGGAGGGGCGGGGCCGATCCGGAGGGGCGGGGCTTGGGGCCCACCTGACTCTGCAGGCGCTGCCGCTGCTCGCGGAGCTGCTGCTCCATATCCTCGTACAGGCAGCGCACCTCCCTCTCGTGCTCGCTTTCGCGCCTCCGAGGGACAGGGCCGACAGCGGGTGAAGACTCGCCAGTACTGCAGCCCCAGCGCCGCCTCTAGTGCCCGCCCCCCAGGCCCCGCCCGGCCCGCAGCCCTCACCTCCGCAGCGCCTGCTCCAGGCCGTCCCGCTCCCGGGCCGCCTCCTCCAGGCAGGCCGACGCGCGCATCAGAACGTCCTCGAAACAGCCCAGCAGCTCGGGTTGCTCGCGCTGCAGCCGGACCCAGAGCGTCCTCACAGCCCGCTGCCTGGGGGGGGGGGTGCTGAGCTGGAGCTGGAGGGCTCCGCTCCGCCAAGGGCAATCCCCCAGGAGACGCCTGCGTCCCCGCACAGCCCGGCGTGCGTGCCGCGTGCAGGGCATCCCTCTCGCGGATGCCGTCGCCCCTGCCCGGCGTCTGTGCGTGGCCCGCGCGGTGTGTGCGCTCGGGCCGTGCCAGCTTGTATATGGTCCAGTGCCCCGCGCCGCCCCTCTCCCCGCAGCCGCAGCTGCCGCTGCCGCCTCCCGAAATGCAAATTCTGCGGGAAATCACGCCTGGCCCCTCCCAGTCAGTCACGGCTGACAGAACGGCTGGGCCTGACAGGGCCCAGGACGTGCGCAGGAACAGACACGCGGGCGACGGGGACAGGGCGCGCAGACCGAGAGAGCGCGCCAGAGGGAACCCGGCGGCGCGGCCAGCACCGACTCACTCGCCCAGGACCGGGGCTACCCCCAACTGCTCCAGCGCAGCGTAGAATCGCTCCTCCTCCTCCTCCTCGTCCTCCTCCTCCTCCAGAGCGCCCCCAGTGCCCTGCACAGCCGACCAGCCCGACTCAAAAGTTTCTTCTGGAGTCCGGGAGGGCGTCGCGCCCTGGGCCGACTCCACCCCCACAAACTTCCCTGCGGGCGGGAAGGAGCGATGCGGTTACCAAGTCTGGGTTACCACCCTGGCTCGGCGCGGCTCGCCCCCAACACATATCCTGCCCCGTCTCAGGGCCCAGTTTCCTGTTTTTCTTCCTTATTCTGGTCCTACTGGCCCGGGAATGAGAGGTGACAGCCATACTCCCCGCCCCAGGAGGGATTGGCACAGGAGAGGGAGTGGGGGACAGAAAGGCCACCCGCAGGCTGCACCTCAGCGGCGACTCTGTGGCACCTGTGGGTACAGACACCTGCATGTGCCCTGCAGGGAGGTGCAGGAGAGGCACAGCGCCCCACGGAGGGCCGCAGGCACCAGCTGACCGAGGGCCTGCAGATCCCTGGGCACATCCCTGGGCAGCTGGGGTGGGCAGGGCTCGGAGCTCACCCAGGCCGAGGCAGAACTCGCGGGCAGTGAGGAAGCCGGTGCGGGCCTGGTCTAGGCTTTCGAATACGGCCTCCAGCTGCTCGGGTGTGAGGGGCAGGTCACTCTGCAGGCCCTGGTCAGGTGAGAATGGCAGAGGTGAGCGGCCAGGTGAGCTCTGGGCCTGGCCAGTCCCTTGGGGCTGGGGACTCACCTGCAGGTCGTGCCGGGTGATGAAGCCCTTGGCCTCCTTGTCACACAGCAAAAACAGCTCCTGGGCCTGCTCCAGCACCAGCCCTCCCGGCCCCGTGGAGCCCCCTGCCTTCTCCCCGTCCTCCTCTTGGGCCGCTCGGGCCCCAGGGTTCCCAGCGCTGGCCATGGGAGCAGAGGGTCTCTGTCTTGTGTGCTGTGAAGTTGCGGGGAGGGCGCAGGAGGCTCAGCCAGGTGGGTGGGAGGGTGGGTGGAAGGCCAGGCAGACCGGGGGTCACTGGTGGGGAGATGCAGGCTCAGGGCTGTGGCATCACAGGGGCCGGAGCCCAGGGGAGGCTGAGGGAGAGTTGGGGTGGGGCGGTCTCGGGAGCTGCCTGCAGCAGACCCTGTGATGAGGGGAGGTGGGCTCTGGCAGCTGGGGGGGGGGAAAGTGGTCTGTGAGGGAGGAGCCTGCCACATCTCCAGCTGGGGCTGACCCCGTGGGAGGACTCCACCCGCCCTAGCCACGTCCCCAGTGCCTGGCCTGGGCCTGTGCACCCTGTCCTCTGACAGCTGGCAGGCAGAGGAAACTCCTCCCTTCTCCCACACCGGGCCCAGGGTGCAGATTCAAGGTCCCAACATCGGGTTTCCCGTGCCTCTAACAGCCCTTGTCAGGAACACCCCAGATTCTGGGCCTAACACCCCTTCTTCCTCCCACTAGGGCCCACCCCCACCCCATCCCAGAACCTCCTGGGGCCTTCCTCCCCACCCCTTCGCAGGGACGTTCCACCCCTTAATCAGAGCCACCTCTTGTTCCCACAACGTTCTGACCCCGGATTTCCCAAAGTTACTCCCCAGCACAGCAACAGTTCCCGTCTCCCCAGACCTGGGACGCTGGGATCCTCCCCCACCCATATTCCTTGGAGGGGGGAGATCTCCAAAGATGGCAGGTCTGACGAAGCGGCGGGCGAGAGGAGGGGACACGAGGGACCAGGGTCATCGTCCCCCAGGCCGCGTAGTCGCCTCACCGGGGCAGGGTCGCCACCCCGCCGGAGGCTCGAGGGCTGGAACGGCGGTCCCTCCAGCCGGAAGCTGCGCTGCAGCCGGGGCCCAGGGAGCGCGAAGGAAGGAAAGACTGGCCGGGTGGGGCCCTCGGGCAGCTCGCGCTCCCCGCACCTCTGGGGGCCAAGCCCGCCCCCGCTCCGGCCACCGCGCGCCCCGAGGGCCAACCAGAGTGCCCGACCGCCACGCGCGGGGTCCGCGCCCCCCCACGGCGGCCCAGAGGAGCGGTGCGAGCGGCCGGGTGCCGGGGCGGGCGCGGCAGTGGGACCTCAGCGGCCGGACCCGCGAGCTCCTACCTGCGAGCTGCGCTGCCGCACCTGCCGCGCGCCCCGACCTCTCCTCCCGGAAACGCGCGGCGCGCCCCGCCCCGCTCGGACCCTGGCTGCGCGCCTGGGGCGCCCGCGGGGAGCGGCCCCCGCTGCCTGCAGGCACCGAGACCCCTGCGTGGGCTGGCTCAGGGAGGGGCCGCCCTGTGCTGCTGTCGCCGCGTCCCCTCCTCTCGGAAGGACGAAGTCCCGACCCCCAGCGGGTCCGGGCGTCTGTCCCAGCAGAGCAGTGGGGCAGCTATGCCCCCTGGAGACCTGGGAACCCTCCCGGAGCAGGGTCAAGGCTGCGGGGGGCGGGGGGGCTGACACCAGCGTCTGGCGAGGGGCCGCCCCTGTCCGGAGGAGCCCAGCTAAGGCGCCAAAAAAGTGTGTGTAGGAAAAGCCTGCCAGGAAATAGACCAAATGCTTTCAATGGTTATCTCTAGGGTGGGGAGGCTTTACTTTTTCTCAGTACTTTCTCAATTTTGGTTTTTCCTATTTTTAAACAATATACACATATACTAGAAAACAGTACTTAACTTACCAGCACTGAGGGTGAGCGCGGGGGCAGAGGAAGGTCCCACCTTCCAGGCCCCACAGCACTCCTTCAGGGGCACAGCCCTGACTGGAGTCCCCCTAGGGGAGGACTGGAAGGGGAGCTGGGTGAGGCCTGAGTGCCGCCCTCCTGCTGGGGGAGGAAGCCCCATCCACTTCCCAAGGGTCCCCTCCCAGCCCCAACCTGGCCCCTGCACCCACCTGGAGGGCCTTCCTCACTGTCCTGCCGGGCAGTACTGGGGGGGTGGTGAGGCCTCTGCTTCTCAAGGAAAGGGGCCCGGATACAGGTGAACCGCCACAGGTTGGGCCTATAGGACAGGACCTTGAGACCGAGGGGGGTGGCCCCTGGCACAGGCTCACCAGGGACCTGCCTGGCCGGCTCGCCCGGTCCCAGATCCCAGGTCCCACAACCAACCGTTATTGTTGGCTGGGGGCTGCCGCCACAGCTGCCCCACGCCTTGTGGGAGGGGCGGGTGGGGGCTGGGCCTGGCAGGGCTAAGAGATCTGGGTAGCCAGCCAAGCCTGCGCCAGCACCCCTCACCATGGGTCCTTTTTGGTGGGGGGGGGCTGGCCTTATTCTCTCGGCCTCCGCCCCACTCCCCACAGAGGATGCTTTCAGGGAACCATGTCTCTCCCAGAGCAAGGTTGAGCGCCCTTCAGCTAGGACCTGCCTCAATATTGTAGACCCCTCCTGTATACTGGCAGGAGACGGTACGTGGGGCCAGCGGAACAAGGAGGCACATGCACCTGGCCGGGGAGCCTTGCAACGATGGCAGAGGAACACAGAGCTTTGGCCCAAACGCCCAAGGTGGAGCAGGGGCCCAGCATTCCCAGGACCCTGGCATTCAGCTCCAGGAACCTCACCCTCCACGGCCATCCAACCCCAAAAGCAGCTTCACGCCCCAGCCATATCGCTGTGTGGAGCGGACGTGCAGACCCCACCTTTTGCAAACATTTTAGTTTTTATTTAGCAAGGATCTTGGTCCCAGATATTTCCATTGGTTCTCACAAAGCTGTGCCCAAAGGTCAGCCAAAGGCCTCAGGACAGAGTGAGGGGCGTGTGGTCCTAGCTAGAGGGTGGGCGGGAACCTGCCCTGCAGCTGTGGAGACCCTGGTCAGCTGTGGGTAGGGGCAGCCCGTCTGCCATGCCTGGGGCGGGGCGGCGTGGGGGGCAGTCACGCGCAAGTGACGTAGGCAGAGCCTGAGCTGTGGCATTTATTACATCTGCTTTGGCGAAAATAAATAAATCTTAACACGCAGTCTTCAGCAAAACGTGGAAAATGAGGAGGGAGGAGCAGGTGCACAGTTCCCAGGAGCAGCGCTGCACTGGAAGGTTAAGGCACAGGTGAGGCCTCCGTGGCCGAGGGGCAGGTACTCCGAGCCCCCCACCCCCGCTGCGAGTGAGTGGCTGCGCGGGCTCAAGGCAAAGCCCCCTCTTGGCAGCGGCGAGGGGCCATCTCCTCATTCCACAGAGCGTGGGGAGAGGGCTGGGATCGGGTCTCGGCCAGTCCCCGCCCGACTCACAGAGCAGGAAGGTTGCGGGGCCGGGTGCTCAGCCCGCGGATCCCGGGGGGCCGGGGCCTCGGCAGAGCGGCTCAGCAGCGGGGCAGGCCCGGCCCGGGCTCAGGGTCCGCGGGGGCGGGGCCGGCGGGCGCGCGCATGCGCAGGGCATCCGGCGGGAAGGCCACGTTGGTGCAAAAGAGACCCAGCAGCAGCTGGCGCTGGCACTCCTCCCACTTGGTCAGCGCGTCCCCCAGTGAGAAGTTGTTGCGCATCCAGCTGGGCAGCACCTCTCTGTAGGCGGCGCAGGACAGCGGCACCGAGGGCAGCGACTGGGCGCGGCGCAGCTCCGCCTGCTCCGCCAGGCTGCGGGAGAGGGGCGGGACCGCGGGAGGGAGGGCTTCAGTGGGGCGGGCGAGAGCCGCCGGCGGTGGGCAGGGCGGGCGCGCGGGCTCACCTGGCGGACAGGCGGCTGCGCAGCTTCCTCTTGGCGCGCATGACCAGGTACTGGCAGATGCTGCCGGTCTGCTCCTTCACCCACCGGATGTCCTCAGGAACGTCGGGCAGCCACTCCAGCAAGCTGCCGAGGGGGTGAAGGGCACAGCCTCAGGGCTACGGCCAGGCCCTCGCGCCCACCCGCCGCCCTGTCGCGGCATCTGCGCCCCCGCCTTCCCCGAGTGGCCACCACTAGTGGACAATCCCGAAGCTCAGTCCCCAACAGCCCTCTCCTGGCCCCCGCGGCGCACACCGGATGGTGAAGGACACGGCGCTCTCCAGAGGCAAAGTGTAGGGCACCATCATGGCTGTGGCCAGACGCACGGGCAGCATGTTGGAGAGCGTGGTCAGCAGGTCCTTGGGCTCCACGCAGGCCTCCAGCAGGGCTGCGGGTGGGTCACAGATGGGAGGTCGGCAGCTGGTTGGGGACCCCAAGACCACTCTGGCCTCGGCTTCTCCCAGGGTCTCCCCCTCCCCGCTCTGCCCCTTCCCCTGGTGTGCACCCTCATTCAGCCGGGCGGGCAGGTGCTCCAGGATGTGATCTTCCCCAGGCGGCTGCAGGTGACCCTCCACTCGGGCTCTCTCTGCGTCCTCTTCCTCAGCCTTGTCCTCAGGGGCACGGGGGTGGGCGGGGGGCAGTGCCAGCAAGGGGTTGGGCTGGTTCAGGAGGCCTGGGTGGGGGTAGGAGGGTAAAGGGATAGGCGATCAGTGTGGCCATAGCCCCTGCCGCCTGAACAGGGCAGGACTGCAGGCTGGGCCTGGCCCGCCCAGCCAGCCAGGCCGCAGCCGGACGCACCGTTCCGCCGCAGGAAGCGCAGGCCGTCCCTGTAGCCCTGCTTGCACATCTCCCGCAGCACCTGTGGTGGGGGTGGATACATCGGAGCAGAGGGGGCCAGACATGCCCTGTTCTGCCCCTTAGAGGCCCTGGCCTCCCTGCAACAGCCCCTCCACCCCCCACCACAACCCCCACCAACCTATGTTGGATCCGGAACAAGATCCAGGATGAACGGAGGCTGGACAGACTGCCCCTAGAGAGGCTGTGCAGGCCACAGCACAATGGAAGCAGCTGCACATGTCCCCAACCCGCCCCACCCCCGTGCACCTGGGAGAAGCGAAGGGGCAGCTTCCTCCCTTGGAGCTCAGGGAGACGCTATGCGGGCCAGTCGCACCAGTGCGGGCTCACCATGGGCTCAGGCGGGAAGAGGGCCTTGGAGAGGCGGTAGAGGTTGCGTAGGTTGAACTGGATGCTGGTGTTGGTGACGCGGAGCTCGTGGATATTGGTAGAGCTGTCCTGTGGGCAAATGTCACTCTCGCCCGAGAAGGGGGACACCGTGATGGTGTTCTTCAGTTCATAGAGTGGCAAGTTGTCCGAAATGCCGCCGTCCACATAGCGCTTCAGCACGACACAGACACAGGGTCACATGGTGAGGGACATGTGGGCCACCCCACTGAGCCCACGAGGGCCCTGCCCGGTGGCTAATTCATTCGAGCCCTTTCCCCACTGGCGCTGGCCACAGGCCAGCCTGGACACTGAGCAGACGGCCAGACGGTGGGGGTGGGGGGTGGACAGCCACAGGAAGCATGCATCTCCACGGCTGGCCTGCCTCTTGAGTAACACGGGGAAGTGAGGCAACAGGCGGTGGCATGGTGAGGGGTAGGGGACGGGGCTCTGATGGCCTCCTCCTTTGCTCCCTCATCCCACACCCAGACAGGAATACTCACCACCCCCTGGAGGGAGGGAGGGATGAGGCCGCAGTACACAGGGATGAAGGTGCTGCAGACATTGGCCTTCGGGGCAGGGACAGAGAGGGAGGTGGTGAGCAGGGGCCTTGGGGTTCACACTGCACCCCCACTGGCCCCACCAGGCCTCACCTGGATAAGCTCATCCTTGGAGCTGAAGTGGGATATAATGACATTCTCACCGTCCGAGACGCGGGTCAGGGAGATGCCCAGGCGCCCGCTGGCACGCTCGTGGCTGTCGGCAGGCAGGGTCTTCAGCAGGCAGCCCCGGATGGTCTTCACCAGGTTGAAGGAGGGGTGCAGGGGGCCCAGGAACCGCTTCCGGGCCTCCTTAGACACCTCAATGATGTTGGCACCAGACTCTCCTGGAATAGCAGGGTCAAGCTCAGAGGGCAGCACTCCTGGCTTAGCAACCCACCATCCCTCCGTGGCTCCATGCTCAGGGTCCCACGGCACACAGACCTGTGGCCCCTCCCTTGAACCCAGAGGGCTCCCAGTGCCCACGATGGGGCCCGGCCCACAGTTGAGATTTGCCACCTGTGCCTGGGGAAAGAGAGGCAGGCCACAACCTCCGGAGTAGCAGGCGGCAGGGGCTGGCCAGCTGGGACCAGGACCTGCCCTCTGCCTTGTATTTCCCAACTGCCTGTCCCCATGAGTCACCAGGCCTGGCGTGGCATCCAGCCGAGGAGGGGGTAGGCAGAGGCTTAACCCTGACTGGCCTCAGCCTTCACCCACTTGGCGAGATCTGGGGGGGCCACATCCACAAAGCCCAGCCCAGCCCAGGGGTCACAGAGTTGGGAGCGCTGAGCTGGAAGTAGTGGGGGCTACCACTTGGGAAGGCACAATGACATGCCTGAGTCCCACGGCAGCCAAGAGCCAGCTCCCCCAACACTCCTCTTGGGGACCCAGGGGTGCTGCCCGGGACAACACCAGAGCAGAGCCATTCCCCAGGAGTGGTCAGGGTGCCCAGGAGAGGAGCTAAGGACCATGCTCTCTTCCGGGACCACCACCCTGGTCCGGGGTGGGGCAGTGTGGGGCCAGGGCCTCTCCTCAGCCAACACCTGCCAACTTGGGTGCTCCAGCTGCCCGAGACCACTTGAGAAGGAGCCTTGCTGGGAGTGGGGTGGAGGAGGCACCGGGGGAGCAGTGCCTTCTTCTCAGGTCCCAGGGACCTAGGTATGTCCTGAGGCCAGCAGGTGGACAAGAGGCACTGGCCAGGGCCTCTGTGAGGGGAGGGGGCTGAGCCAGAGATGTGAACCCCCCAGGTTCTGACAGTTAGAGCCGTGCTCCTTCCACCCCCACCCAGAACAAAGGTCATGGGAAGGGGGCAGAGGTGAACCCTGGACAGGCTCCTGCCGAGCAGGGCACCTCTGTCACCCTGGCTGCCCTCACGGGCTGAGGGCTGGGCAGCAGTTCCCAGGATGCTCCAAGTGTTCTGTGTGCTGTAAACGTCTCTCCCACGTGGCAGCTGCAGGTGTGTGAGTGGAGAAGCCCAGCCCAGCACGCACAGACCCGGGCACTCCAGCTGCAGAGCCCAGACGCTCCCTACCCCATGACGTGAGCAAAATGGTGGCCCACAGTTGGGGAGCCAGGCCCTTCTCCAGGGGCCCTTGGGAGGGACTAGGCCACAGTGCCCAGGCGCCCTTCGGAGGCCACCCCCATACCAGGGCCCCTGGGATGGCCGCCTGGGACGCGGAGCCCCAGGACACAGTGACCGCTGGCACCGGGTCGGACATGCAGGACGACAGGAGCGGCTTAGGTCCCTCCTCCGAGTCTCACGGTCCCGCCCATGAGCGACTTTCGCTTTCCAATGAAACAGCTCAGGGGCACCTGCCCGCCCCCCAACCTCTGCGCCCAAGAGGCGGGCCCTGGGCGGCAGCCGCGGCCTCTGCAGCGCGCCGGGCCGACCCCAATCCCTGGGCACCGTCGGAACAAAACAAACCTGGTCCCGCCCCCAGGCCGGCGCGCCGGACCGGACCCTCGCCGGGGTCCCGGGGCAAGGGAGACCCCTCCCCACGGCGCCCACTGCACTCGCCTGGAGCCCCGGCCCGCCCGCCCGGCCCCCGGCCCGCTCACCCAGGCAGGCCCCGGTGACCAGCGCCGTGGCCGTGAGCGCCCCGGCCGAGGCGCCGTAGATGTGCGTGGCGTTGGCCACCAGGAAGGGCGCGTGCTCGCGGAGGCAGGAGGCCACGCCGATGTGGTACACGCCGAGGAAGCCGCAGCCCGCGAACGAGATGTTCCACGTCTTCTCCCGGGGGAACATCGCGGCCGCGCCGGGCTCCGGCTCCGGCAGCGGCCGGTCCTGCTGCGGGTCTAGCTCCGAGTCGCCGCCGGCTGGGCGGAGACACTGCGCGGGCGGCTGCAGAGGCGGCGCCTTTAGTGTGGGGCGAGCGGCGGGGCGGGGCCGGGCCGGCCCTCGAGGACCAATCGGGTCGCGCGGGGAACGGCCGCGCCCTTGGGGCCCCGCCCCTCCCTGGTCCCGCCCCCGGCCCCCGCCTGCCCGCCCCTCCCGCTCCGGGAACGCGACACCTGCCGCCCCGCCGCCGCAGCCATCGCGGGCCCGGTGCGCCCCGCCCCCGCCACGGCCTCCCCGCGACTGTGGGCGGCGGGGCACGCGGGGCCTGGGGTGCGGAGGGCCGAGCCCGGCCCGGAGCCTGGGGCGCCTCGTACGGACCAGGGCGCCCGCGAGGGGCACCCGCCGCCCCTCCCTCCGGGGTCTGCCCGCCGCACCCACCCGGGTACGGAGGAGCTGGCCGGGGCTGGTACACAGCGACAGCGCCAATCAGGACCCTCGGACCGCCAGGACCCACTGGTCCGCCTGCGGACTCCGTAAACACCCAAGGCCGATGCGAGTCACACAAACCCTTCCCCGGGGGACGCCAGGTCCACCGACCCACGCCCTGACGTCCGGCGTCGGCCCGCTCCCACCCCGCAGCCCTTGGGTACCTCCGCCTGTCACCTGGGTCTGTCGCTGGGTCGGACCCTGGCCCCTCGGGGTGCGGGGTCTATCTGGGTGGACTCGGGCCGCCCCGCCCCCGCTAATTGCCCGGAGAGGTGGAGCGCGCTCGGGTGATGTCACCCTCCTCCCCTTTTCCGCATTTTTTGCCTACTGTGGAGCAGGCCAGGCTTGGCTTGGATACAGGATCTAGCCCTGCACCTCCCTGCACCCCCAAACGAGGGGCCTGCCCAGGTTGGGGTGGTGGGAGGCAGCGTGCACCTTTCTCCCCAGGAACACTTGCTCCCCAGGTGGGAGCTCAGCTCTGGCCCCAGCTGGTGTGAGGGCTGCAAAGGGTCTGGGGCGTGGCGCTGTCCCCCACCCAGGCTCAGTCCCAGAAGTCAGGGGAGGACCTCCACAGGACAGGGCCTCCTGGGGTCACGCTATCCAGTTCTCACCCCTGCTCCCAGCCATCCCACAGAGTGAAGGAAGGTCAACCCAGACCTGTCCTCCTGGGAACCAGTCGGCATTGTCTACACGAGCTCAAAAGGAGGAGTGAGAGGAGGCAACCGAGTGTGTGGGCACCGCAGAGATTCTGGGGGGCTTCCCTGGGGAGGCGCCGCTGAACTGAGCTCTGACAAGGTCATAGGGCTGCCCAGGCAGCCAACAGCACATGCAAGTCCCCAGGGTGGGGGACCGAGGGGAGGGGAGCTGGGGCCAGGTCACTGGGAGACGGTGGAGCTGGTGATGTGACTGAATTTGACTTAGACTCCTTCTCGTGTCCGTGGCACACCCCCAAATGCTCTGGATGCAGGTACAGTGCAGCAAATTCACTGGGGAGTGGGGACGGAGGGCTGGGGCAGCATGGAGGGTACAGCTGGATCGGCGTGATTGGGGTGTCAGGAGACCCCTGGTGACTAGACTCTTGGGTGCTGTACAGTGGGGATGGGGCAGACCCCCCCAGGCCCCAGCGACTCAAGAAGGTCCTCACACAACCCGCCCCAAGGAGAGGTCCAGGAAGGGCCAGGGTGCAGGCCCTCCCCCCATCTGAGGGACTGTTGTGCCTTGGCTGGGGGCTGCCCCAGTGCAAAGAAACCTCTGCCCCCATTTCCACAGCTGTTTTGGGTACACGATCCTCCCTCCAGGCCCCTGGGAGGCTGGGGTGCCAGGAACAAGGCTGTCCTTCCCAGAATCCTGGCAGGGGCTGGGCCTCCCCCATAAGCACGAAGGCTGGGGCAGCCCAATGAGAAGCCTTCCCCTCCCCCCGCAGCGTCAGGCCCCTCCCTTTAGGGTCTCGGCCTGGAATTGTGAGCTCTGCACCCTGAAGCCTGGGTCCACTCCTGAGGGCCCCTCCCCAAGCCTGGGGTGTCCATAGCCCCCTCACCCCAGCGCTGCGGTGCACACTGCTCACTGCATGCAGAGCTGGGGCCCCTGCCTTGGTGTTTTCTTTCTCTCCTCCCCCATCCCCAGCAACTGCCCCCCAACACACACACACACCCTGGCTCCAGCCTCTTCCACACCTCACCTGGCTTTCCTTCCATCCTGGTCTCTGCTCCTGTGGACAACCAGAGGGGCCTTTTATTATTTATTTGAGACTGGGTCTTCCTCTGTCACCCGGGCTAGAGTGCAGAGGCATCATCATAGCTCACTGCAACCTCAAACTTCTGGGCTTTCTGGGTTCAAGTGATCCCCCTAACTACAGGTGCCACCGCACCCAGATAATCTCTGGCTAAGGGCTAATCTTGCTCTCACTCAGGCTGGTCTTGAACTCCTGGCCTCAAGCAATCCTCCTGCCTCAACCTCCAAAAGTGCTAGGATTACAGGTGTGAGCCACTATGCCCAGCCCGGAGACTTAAAAACAGTCTAGAAGCTCCCATCTCAGGACTGCATGGCTCCTGGCCTCTCCCCTACACCCCATGAGCACTTTCCTCCAAGGCCTCTGCCCACTCCAGGCCTCGGCTCGCCTCAGGCTGTTCAGCGCTGTCTCATCGCCTTACCATCTCCCCACAACGAAGGCAGGCCACTATGGCACCCCAGCTCCCAGAGGGCCTGGCACAGCTCACACAGCCAGCTGACAGGATGCTGAGCAGAGGGAGGGAGGGGCAGGGCATCTCCTGGGGGCCTGCATCCCTAAGCACAGGTGGAGGCAGCCTCTGCCCTCAGGCCACATTCCAGGCCAGAGCCTGTGCAGTCGTGGCAGGCCACCCAGGGCCCCCCAGCCTCATCCACATCTGCCCAACAAGGGGCTGGCTCATGGACAGCAGGGAAAACGGCCCCAGAAGTGACTGCCCACATAGCTCAGGGGGTTCAAATGGAGCTGTGACCATTGCGGAGAAACCCAGGGACACATCCCAATCCCCAAGCTAGGCTCAGGGCCTGCCTCCATCTGCAAAACCCAGAGGCCACCAGCCCAGGCCTTGGCCAGGCACCAAGACCCTCACAGCAGAGCCCTGGCTATCACCCAGACACTCCACGTCAGCTTTTCTGCTGTCTACATTTTTGAAGAAAGGTTTCCTGGGTGTCCCCCAAACCCAGGAAACTGCTCAAGGTCCAAGGAAGTGGCCTCAAGCAGCTGTGATGACCAGACTCCCTGATGCATGCTCACTTTGCATAGATCTCTTCCCCACCCACCTTGCAGCCCCGCACCTGCCCCTGTGATGCAGCTGGGCTGTGGCAGCAGCAGAGGCCAGACTCTGACAAAGTGCTCTCATGACACTCGAGGATACATAAAAACGCTTTATTTGCAGGGGAGCAGGAATTTAATCAAATAGGCCGAATCCCATGTCATCATCTGATTCTTCGGACTCCTCCTTCTTCTCGTCTTTCTTTTCCTCTGCTGCGGAAAAGCGGAGAGTGTGGTGAGCACACCCCACAGCCCGGCTGCCAGGGCCAGACTCCCAGTGGTCACCCGCAGCGGGGACCTGGTCTGAGCCTCAGGCCCCGTCAGGGCCTGCCCGTTCACAGGCCTCCACTCACCTGCAGCGGGGGCAGAACCAGCAGCAGGAGCTGTAGCACCTGGGGCAGCAGAGACGGCCACAGCCCCACCGGCAGGCACACTGGCAAGCTTGCCAATACCTACATAAGGAGAGGGACAGTGAATGAGGGCGGAGCAGGTGCCCGGTCTGGAAGGCTGCTCCTCAAGGCTTTAGAGACCTGGGAAACCAGACTGCACCAGGCACGGCACAGTGAACCAAACACATCAGGGCCCCACGATACAGTGCCAGTGTCAAAGCTCCCCTCTTCTTCCAGAACTCAGGGTGCCACTCCCCACCTCGCCACACCCAGAGACTCCTTGGCATTCACTGCCTGACACTTCTCTACTCCCCCACCCTGTCCAACCAAGGCAATTTTTCTATCTAGAATTTGCCTTCTAGGAGTTCTGCCCCCTCACCCTGGAGATAAGTGGACACAAACATGTCTCTGACTGGGCAGGGAACCAGTCTGCTGCCCCAGCACCCAGATCTTTGGCCATAGTGACGAGCTCATGCAATGGGCTGTCTGCTGAGCTGGCCTTGCCAGGTCACGTGCACAGGGACAGGAGCAGCCGTCCAAACAGCTCAACTTCCAAACAAGTCCCATCAGCTCCAGCCTGATGTCAACAGAAAACCATCTGCCCAGCGAAAGGGGCAGAAGCCTGTGGCCATCCCTGGCAGCCTGAGTCCCGCCCCTTCACGGAAAGAAGGTGGTAAGAGCTATTGACGAAAGCCCAGTCGTCCAGACGCCAAGTTTCAGAGAAATCCTGGGGGAAAGGACTCAGGGCCAGGAGCAGTCAGGCCTCAGAGGGAGGGCCTCCAGCAGGCCCAGCAAAAGTGCAGGCCCCCCTGCTGCCCTACTCCTACTAATGTCTAGAAGCATCCGTGACATGAGCTAGCCGAAGCCCTGCTCACTCTTTGGGTGAGGCTTCTAGGGTGCTCTAGTCCACAAGCGAACCCTGGCAGGCCACAGGGAGCCAGCAGGGATTAGGATGGACCATGAAAATGATCCTCTCCAAATAAACTCACCCTGGGCAATGACGTCCTCAATGTTTTTTCCATTCAGCTCACTGATGACCTGGAAAACACAACCACAGCCAACAGTTACCAGAGATATGCAGTTGCACCCCTGGCCTTGACCCTGTCTTCTAGAGTTAAGGTAGGGGTAGTACATGGAAAAACGCTGAGCTTTTAAACCAACAGGCAACCATTAGCCCCATGTGACTCCTTTCAGCTGATACAGTAAGTGCAAACCAGACACTAGTATTCTAAGACACAATACTGAGAAAAAAATAAAATATTTTGTTGCTTATGCTGGCTAGGCATTGAAACAACATTTTAGTGCCCAGCCGGGGCAATATAGCTGCACACCATATCTAACAACAAAAAATTAGCTGGGCGTGGTGGCATAGGCCTTGGAATCCCTGCTACGCGGAAGGCTGAGGCAGGAGGATCGCCTGAGCCCAGGAGTTTGAGGCTGCAGTGAGATGTGATGACTCCACTGGACTCTGGCCTGGCAGACAGAGCCAGACGTTGTCTAAAAAATAAAAAAGCTCTTTCAAATAAGTCGCATGAAATAAAGTGGAATTGAAATAGGCTTTGCCTTTTCTTACGTTCTACAACCCGCCTGCATTAAACTTCTAGATTACGCTGGTCAGGGCTTTGCCTCCTGCTCCCGTCTGCTTACTTGGCTACCCACGAAAGCACCACCCGGACGGGCACAGACCACTTCCCAAACTCTGCAGCACGTTAACTGCGCTGCCCCGGCGGAAAACCGGATCAGGCAGCAGCGAGGCCGCCCGCGTGAGACCCCGGGCCCGCGGGGGCAGCTACCTTGTTGAGCCGGTCGTCGTCCGCCTCGATGCCGACGCTGTCCAGGATTTTCTTGATGTCCTTGGCGCCAGGGGAGGGGTTGCCCCCGAGGGCAGCCAGCAGGTAGGAAGCGACGTAGCGCATCCTGCGGCGGGCGGAGAGCGAGCGGCGGCGGCGTTACCCCTGCGGCCTCCCGCCTCCTGACCCCGGGGCCGCCGCGCCGGCCGAGCGAGGCCGCGCGAGGCTCACCCCGGAGGCACCCGCCCCGCGAACCGTTCCCACCTCCACAGCCCAGGCCCCCGCGGCCCGGCCGCCCCACTCACTCGGCGGCGGAGAGGCCTCACGCGTGCGACCTCGGCGGCGTCAGGGAGGGAAAGGAAAGCGCCGACGCAGGGGGCGGGGGTAAACCGCCACCCAGAAGCCTCTGGGACTCGGGCGCGGCGACGCACGGGGGCGCCTCCGAGTGACGCAACGGGCCGCTTAGCCAATGACGACGGGGGGAAGCCATTGTCCCATCTAAGTCAGGAGGTCGCCCAGTAAAGGCAAAGAGCGGTTACGGGACCGGCTTCTCTTATAGTACGGGGAGAATGTGCCCCGGAACCTGTAGGGCGACGGACGTAGCGAGCCCAGGGGGACTTCATCTCCCTTCAGCGCCTAGCGCCCCCAGCATGCCACGCGGGGCCTATAGCTCCCAACATGCAGTGCGGCCGCCACGCCCGGGACGCATCCTTTGTCCGCGAACTGCAAGTCCCATAGTGCACCGCTGCCGGAAGCGCATGTGCGCCGCGGCTTGCGCTGGACTGCACTTGGGCCTGGGGGAAGCTGCCGGGCAGCTGGGCAGCTCTCTGCCCGGCTGGTGGCTTCCGGGCCGACGTCTGGAGGCCCACGTGTCCGGTCGCGCTCTTAGGTGGGCGAGCCTCCTCAGGCTTAGTGACTGCGGCCCTACCTGGGAGGCTGACCTTGTCATGCCGTGGCCTGTATGTCAGGGCGGTGGGTCAGAAGAGGAGCCCAGCCTAGGAGGCCTGGGCAAAGTGATGCGGCAGCGTCACCGACGTCCAGAGGAGCGGCTCACTCCCGCAGCCCTGGGAGGGATGAGGCCCGAGTGATCCGCTTAGGAGTTGGCCGGATCGGCCCAGAACTGACCACAGTGCCCATGTGGACATCGCATATCACTAATTACCCCTTCGTGTCAGGCACCTTGCCGCACTCTGGGGTCCCCAGAGGGAACAGGTTCAGCCCTGCCTTTGCAGGACTTACGCTCTTGTGCAAGGACGCACAAAGTAAAGAAAGAGGAAATCCGAGAGAGAGGGAGGAGGCCTTGGTCTGGGCAGCCTGGGAAAACTTCCTTCAGGCAGTGTCATTGAGCTGAAAGATGAGGAGTCGGCCTTGCAAAAGATTTAGGGCCAGCACCAGGCAGAGGCAGCGCCAGCCCACGTGGGGTTTGAACACTGCAAACCCTCGTGTGTAGCGCATCAAGCACTGGTGTGTGAACTCAAACTTTATAATCGCCCTCACTGACCTCCCGTCATTACCCCCAGTTTATAGATGAGGCAGTTGGGCACAGACAAAAGTTTTTTGCCCAAGGCCACCCATCTGGGGTAAAGTGGCAAGGATGGGACTTTATTGCAATCACAAAGTGAAGCCATTTAATGTGTCAAGCAGGGATGTGGCACGTTGTGATTTTCTTTAATGGTAAAATAACACATAACAGCATTTACCATTTTAACTACTCTTAAAGGTACGATAGCACTAAGTGCGTTCACATTGTTGTGCAACCATCACCAAAACCGTCTCAGAAACCTTTTCATCATGCCAAAGTGAAACTATACTCATTAAATTCCCCATTCCCCCTCTCCCAGCCCCTGATAAGCACCATTCCACTTTCTGTTTCTACGATTTTGACTACTCTGAGGACCTAATAGGAGTGAAATCATACAGTATTTGTTCTTTTGTGCCTGGGTTCGTTCATTCAGCACGTTTTCAATTTTCAAGGCTCATCCATTTTGTAGCATGTATCACGATTTCTTTTCTTTCTTTTATAAGAGATGGGTCTGGATGTGTTGCATAGGCTGGAGTGCAGTGGCTGCTTACAGGCACAATCATAGTCTATTACAGCCTCAAACTCCTGGACTTAAGTGATCCTCCTGCCTCAGCCTCCCTAATAGCTCAGCCTACAGGTGCTTGCCACTGTGCCTGGCTTCCTTCCTTTTTAAGGCTGAATAATATTCCTGTGATTGGGTTTTTAAGAAGATTCCTCTGCCAGCTATGTGGAGACTGAATGAGAGGAAGGGCTGGAGGAAATGGAAGTGGGGAGGCCTGGCAGGGACCTGCCCGCCCCAGTGGCGGGAAGAGGGAGCACACAATATGATCTGGAGTAGAACAAACAGGACTCTGCAGCATGAGGAGGCCGGGAATGAAGCACAGGCCCCACCTTAGCAGGTCGGTCATGGTTGGTGGGGAAAGCACAGAGATCGGGTGAGTTTCTTGGCTTTGACATTCACCAGCTACAGGGTCTTGGGCAAAATCTGATCTCTCAGAGCCTCACTTGGGAAATTCAGAGGATGATTCAAGGAGGCCGCGCCAGGAAGCTCAGTGCCTGGGCACCTGGCCCAGGGCCATGGCCAATAAAGGAGGGTCGTTGGAGCTGTGGGCAGGTTGGGTAGCTCTGCGAGGCTCCGGGAGGTCTCGGGCGGCTTCCCAGGGAAGGAGACCGTTGGTGCTGACTGGGGAAGGGCACTCTTAGAGTTCCGGCTTCCGAGGGGGCGGGGGGTGGGCGGCGGCTGGGGCCAGCCAGCAAAGTCCGCCCCCACGGCCTGGGATCGAACCTGGGCCGGGACTGCACAGCCTGGGAGCAGCCGGGCGGGATCCTCCGAAAGGGCGGGATCCGGTGCTGGACAGCACAGAGTTACGCCGGCTGACGGGAAGCAGAGTGCAGCCGGGCGGGCGGTGCGACAGACGGACCGGCCGGAGTCCGCGTCCCGGGGGCCGCCGGCGGGCGGAGGGTAAGCGGGGCGGGGCGGGACCGCGGCCTGGCGCAGGGCGCCCCGACGGGGCGGGGCCCGGGGTCTGGGGGCGGGGCCTGGGGCCGCCCGCCCGGAACCGCGCCGGCGGGAACACTGGCGCGGAGCGCGCGGACCGGCTCCGGGCCTGCGCTCCGCCTAGAGGCAGGTACGCGCCGGCCGCGGGCGCGGAGGGGACGGCAGGGACGTTCGCTGGAGAGGGCGGACCCGTGCCCGGCGCCCGGGCATCCTCAACCTGCCTCCGCCGTGGACGGCGGGGAGGGGCGTGGGCGAGCGCTCGGGGCTGGGGCCCGCCCCCACGCCGTCTGAGCCCTCCCTAGCGGACGGAGGTGTGAACTGGAAAGGGAAGGAGAGCCCTCCTCCAGGGGTCACGAATTGGGGTCCCGTCCCCAAGACCCCGAAGCCACCCAGTGGCTCACGCCTCAGGTCCCTCCTCTTATACTGGCTTCTCTGATATGCCGAGGCACAGTCACCCCCGGGGCCTAGGAGCTGATGGCTGTGAAGGTCAAAGGTCGACTCATGCCCAGAGCAGGGCAGCAGCCTGATGGCCTGACAGGTCTGGGAGTCACTTGCCCCAATTTCCAGAACTTGAATCCTCATTGAATCCTATTCCTGGCCCCTGCCGGCAGCAGGGTTCCCCAGGCTCTGCAGTGTACAGGGTCCCCCTGCCTGGTGCCCCTCCCAGCCAGGGGGGATCCTATTCCCCAACCCCCTTTCCAGCAGTGATCCAGGCTCCAGGGCTGCGGAGTGACCCCAGGGTCTCCCCCGCTCTGTGGACCAGATGACCTGGCCCAAGGGCTCCCCTGCTGCAGCCAGAGTCCCTGTTCCCCTGATAGGAGGAGGGAACCAGCCCCCACTCCTGCCCACTGTTCCCCCTTCCTCTGCAGCCTCCCTGGGCCCTGCCTGATCAGGCCTGCCTGCGTGCCAGGACATGTCTGGCCCCCGAGGACAGTTGGCGGGTGATGGCTGCAGTGGTGGAGGGGCTGGAGCCCGAGGCAGCTGCTGCAGAAGACGCAGCCAGAGATGCTGTGCAGGCGGTGGATGCCGGGCCCGGGGCGCCTCCTCTCCTGGTCGGGGGGAACCAGCTGAGCTTCGACCTGCACCCTGGGGGCTGCCACCGGCTGCTGCACCTGTGTGCCCAGCAGCTCCCTCAGCTGCTCCAGGTGGAGTTCTTGCGGCTGAGCACCCACGAGGACCCTCAGCTGCTGGAGGCCACCCTGGCCCGGGTGCCTTGGTGCCTGCCCCGCCTCCGCTCCCTGGTCCTCAAAGGTGAGCCGCACCCATTCCTGACCTGGTCCCATCTCTACTCTGCCCTGCCACTGCTTGATCCTCAAAGGCAAACCCTAGTCCCCGCCCCAGCTCGAGGCTTCACCTCCCTGCTCCCCAGGTGCGAACTCCCGTCCTACTCCTAGTCCCTGTCCTCAGCCCCTTCACCCTCCTCACCCAAGGTGAGTTTGGCTGGGTCCCAGCTCCCAGACCCTGACGCTGCCCCATGGGGTCTCTCAGCGGACCCCAGTGTGGATGTTGCTCCTGGGGTAGGTCATGGGTGACGGTTGTCAGGTGAGATGGACCAGTGGTCTCCGTCCCTGCTTCCCTCCATTCCCTAGTGTCTGTTTGTCCTTATCTGGCTGGGGGGAAGTGGGAGGTCTGTGCCTTTCGAGCAGCTCTTTCCCTGGCTGGCAGGGCCAAGCTGGGACCTGGGACCCTGGTTCTGGGGGCCACATCCACCTCCCCCTCTTCCCAGGAGGGCAGTGCCGGGACACACTGGGAGCCTGCCTCCGGGGCGCCCTGACCACCCTGCCTGCTGGCCTGAGCGGCCTGGCCTGCCTGGCCCACCTGGACCTGAGCTTCAACAGCCTGGAGAAGCTGCCGGGGTGTGTCCTGCAGATGCGTGGCCTGGATGCTCTCCTGCTTTCTCACAACTGCCTCTCCGAGCTGCCGGAGGCCCTGGGGGCCCTCCCTGCCCTCACCTTCCTCGCCGTGACACACAACTGCCTGCAAACACTGCCCACAGCTCTGGGGGCCCTTTCCACCCTACAGCGCCTCGATCTCTCTAAGAACCTTCTAGACACTCTACCCCCGGAGATTGGAGGCCTGAGCAGCCTCAGTGAGCTCAATCTGGCCTCCAACCGGCTGCAGAGCCTCCCAGCCTCTCTTGGTGAGTAGCAGCTGCAGCCCCCTGTGCTCACAGGGCCTGATGGGCAGCACCCCTCAGCCACTGGCTGGACTCTACCCTCACCTGGGCCCCTGCACCACAGGCTTGGCCCACGGCTGCCTCCTTGGTTGCCCCTGCACCTCCCTGGCCTTCAAGGCTCCCTGTGCAGCTTTGTCGGAGCTCTCGGAGCTGGCGCAGAGTCGAGCCTGAGACAGCTTCTCTGGGAGGCTGCAGCACGAGTGTTCTGGTGGTCCTCTGCCGACCCTAATCCAGCTCCTGCCTCCAGCGGGGCTGCGGTCCTTGCGGCTCCTTGTCCTGCACAGCAACCTCCTGGCCTCGGTGCCCGCCGGCCTGGCCCGCCTCCCGCTGCTCTCCCGGCTGGACCTGAGGGACAACCAGCTCCGGGACGTGCCCCCTGAGCTACTAGATGCCCCCTTTGTGCGCCTGCAGGGGAACCCCCTGGGCGAGGCCTTGTCAGACCCTCCGAGTCCCCCAGGTAGGCTTGGTGCTAGGGAGGGGCAGCCCGTGATAGGATGTGGGCACCCCACCGTCCTGACAACAGGTCCGTCCCTTCCACAGGGACACCCCCAATTCTGGAAATGCCCCGGCTGTTCCTGACCTCAGATTCGGAAAGGTACGGGGGAGACGAGGCAGAGCAGGGGTGTCTGTTTACCAGTCCCCCGGCCCGTGCCTCAGGGGTCTTTTGGAGCCCCCGGGCACCAGGCTCTGCCACACAGGCCCCTCTGAGTCTGACCCGACGCCCCCCCTTTCCTCCCTCAGCTTCCCTGTGACCCCCCGAGGCTGCTCTGTGACCCTGGCCTGTGGCGCCCGCCTGCAGTTCCCGGCAGGGGCCACAGCTACCCCCATCACCATCCATTACCGGCTGTTGCTGCCGGAGCCAGGCCTCGTCCCCCTGGGTCCTCATGACGCCCTGCTCAGCGGTGTCCTGGAGCTGCAGCCCCACGGTGTGGCCTTCCAGCAGGCATGGCCAGCGTGGGGCGGGGGGGCAGGGGTGGAGGCCCCAGGTCTGGCCCCAGCCTCACACCACCCTTGCTTGGCAGGACGTGGGCCTGTGGCTGTTGTTTGTGCCCCCACGGGCCCAGCGTTTTCGTGAGGTGGTGGTCAGGACCCGCACTGACAACAGCTGGGGTGACCTGGAGACCCACCTGGAGGAAGAAGCGCCCACGGTGAGGGCCGCCCAGGCCTGCAGGGGACCTGCCCCATCCACCGCTCTCCCCTCCCCTGCCCCACCCCTGCCCACCCCGCCTCTGTCTCTAGCTGGGTCCTGCTCCCTCGTCCGGCAGCTCCGCCCTGACCCCTCTCCCCTCTGACCCCCAGCACCCATTCCAGCGGCTCTGGGCTCACTGCCGGGTGCCCCACTTCTCCTGGTTCCTTGTGGTTTCGCGCCCCGTGTCCAATGCCTGTCTGGTGACACCAGAGGGGACACTGCTGTGCTCCTCCGGTCATCCTGGGGTCAAGGTCACCTTCCCCCCTGGGGCCACTGAGGAGCCTCGTCGAGTCTCCATGCAGGTACGGCCAGGGCAGCACCGAGGATGGCAGGCGGAGCCTCAGCCCACAAGGGGATGCTCAGACGGCCTGTCTGCCCCAGGTGGTGCACGTGGCCAGCCGGGAGCTGCGAGCTCTCCTGGGGGAGCCAGAGGCCGCGGCGAGCCCCCTGCTGTGCCTCTCGCAGAGCGGCCCCCCTGGCTTCCTCCGCCCCGTCACTGTGCAGCTGCCTCTGCCCTCTGGCATCACAGGTGAGAGGTGGCCATGTGCTGTACCCTGAACTATGGCCATAGTGCAGACGGGGCAGTGCTTGGAGGGGCAGCCTCGGCGGGGGGGGGGCCTTAGCCTACTGCCCCCTCCTGTCCCCAGGCCTCAGTCTGGACCGCTCCTGCCTGCACCTGTTGTACTGGGCCCCTCCTGCAGCCACCTGGGATGACATCACGGCTCAAGTGGTGCTGGAGCTCACCCACCTGTATGCTCGCTTCCAGGTCACACACTTCTCCTGGTCAGTGTCCACCCAGCTTCCTCAGTCCCCGCCCCACCCCCGTCTGTACAGTCCCCTCACCCCCAGCCCTCCCAGGTACTGGCTGTGGTACACCACCAAGACCTGCGTGGGGGGCCTGGCGCGGAAGGCCTGGGAGCGGCTGCGACTGCACCGCGTGAACCTCATCGCCCTGCAGCGGCGGCGGGACCCTGAGCAAGTCCTGCTGCAGTGCCTGCCCCGAAACAAGGTGCGGGGGCGGGAGGGCGGCAGGGTGGTGACCAGCAGGCAGGGGTGGGGTTCAGAGCTTTGGCTCTGAGCCGCATGGGTGCCTCGTAGGTGGATGGCACCCTTCGGCGGCTGCTGGAGAGATACCGAGGCCCGGAGCCCTCCGACACCGTGGAGATGTTTGAGGGTGAGAAGTTCTTTGCGGCCTTCGAGCGGGGCATCGACGTGGATGCTGGTAGGCCCCCTTGGCCCTGGAGCGGGAGCTCGCAGCCTGCCCCTTCCGCCCTGCTGAGCGCCCCCTGCCCCCAGATCGTCCCGACTGCGTGGACGGCAGAGTCTGCTTTGTCTTCTACTCACACCTGAAGAATGTGAAGGAGGTTTACGTGACCACCACTCTGGACCGGGAGGCTCAGGCTGTGCGGGGCCAGGTGGGTCAGTGGGGCAGGGTCCCCAGGTTGCCTGGGCAGGGGCCAGAGCTCTGAACCCCACCTGATCCCCCTCAGGTGTCCTTCTACCGGGGCACGGCGCCTGAGCAGGTGCCTGAGGAGGCGGAGGCTGCCCGGCGGAGGAAGGGCACTGATGCCCTGTGGATGGCCACTCTGCCCATCAAGTTGCCGGTAGGGCTGGGGGCAGCGTGAAGGGGTGTGGGTGGGACAGAGGCCCAGGGGTGACTTGGGCAGGGTCTGGGGCTCACTACACGGGCTCACTACACTTCCTCCTCCCGACAGAGGCTACGGGGCTCTGAGGGGCAAGGGCGGGGAGCTAACCTCTCCCTGGCACCTCTGAACCTGGGCGATGCTGAGACTGGCTTCCTGACCCAGAGCAACCTGCTGAGCGTGGCTGGGCGCCTGGGTCCTGACTGGCCGGCCGTGGCCCTGCACCTGGGCATGCCCTACCGTGAGCTGCAGCGCATCCGGCATGAGTTCCGGTGAGCCTCCCGCTGCGCCTGGTGCCAGCCTGAGGGCTGGGCCTGGCTAGCCAGAGGGCCCCACTAGATGCTGGCAGAAGTTTTCTTCCAGGGGAGGTGAGGGCATGGCAAACACCAGGCTGGAAAGGGAGGGTCTGGCAGCAGCAGACCCAAGGGCTAGGAGCAGTGGGACCCTGAGTATGGTGAGTGGTCCTGGGCAGGTGGGCAGGACCGCTCCATCCGCGGTTCCTCTCCCAGGGACGACCTGGACGGGCAGATACGCCATATGCTCTTCTCCTGGGCTGAGCGCCAGGCTGGGCAGCCAGGGGCCGTGGGGCTCCTGGTGCAGGCCCTGGAGCAGAGTGACCGGCAGGATGTGGCTGAAGAGGTTCGGGCAGTCTTGGAGCTCGGCCGCCGCAAGTACCAGGACGGCATCCGGCGCACAGGCTTGGCTCCCGAGGACCCTGCTGTGTCCCCCGGCCCATCGGCTCCACAGTCCCAAGAGCCTGCCCAGGCCTAGGCCCCACAGACTTTGGGCTGGCCCCCGACATGCCCTGGCCAATGGCCAGAACCCCCCACTTTCAAGCCTCTCGAAGTGTCTCCCATGGGCAACAAACCTGTAATGTTTCCTCTGTGGTCTCAGAGCTTGTTTATTTGCGGATGGAGAGGCTGGAGGGAGGCGGGTGACAGAGGCCCAGGCCTGCTGGGAGGGCCTGTGCTCGCAGACTGCCTGCAGCCCTTGCTCCTGCGGCTCTTTCCACCATGCCTGGGCCTCCCGTTGGTCCTGATCTTCCCCTGGACTGGGAGGAGCTGGTGCTACAAAGTAGCAGCGCTGGTGGATACAAAGTCACCTGTGTGGCAGGAGCGTGCATCCGCCTTGCCCACTACCGCTTGGCGAGCTGTTTCCACTGAGCACCTACTGTCTGCCCTGGAGACCTGCTGCTCCCCCAGGCCACCCACATCCACCTGCTCCCTGCCACCTGCCCGCCCCCCACGGCCCCGGTCCCTACAGGGGCCTGAGGTCCGGAGACCAAAGAAGAACCCTGGGGACGCGGGCTCGGCCCTCCGCGCGCCGAGCCCCCTACCTGCCGCCCTACCGGCCGGCCCTCCCTGGCGCCCATGCGCCCGGTGTCCGGTGCCGGTGGGCTCGGGGCTGTGGCCTGGCCGGCGCAGTAGCCGCGGCGGCCGGGAGGGGGAGCCGAAGCCCGGCCTGGGCCGGGGGCGGAGCGCGCGCGGCGCCGAGCGACGCGTCTCCCCGCCTAGGTGCTGGCGGGGCGCGCGGCAAGGCGGGGAGGCGAGCGCAGCGGCGGCAGAGCGCGGTGAGTGCCCGCCTGGCGACTCCCTTCTGCTGCGCCCACCCGAGCGGCTGGGTTGCGGGGCCGAGGGTTGCCACGGCGGCCGGGGTAGGTGATAGCTGCCCGGAGAGGGTGGCTTGGCGGGGCCTGGACCAGCAGATGCTCCGACCCGCCGCCCGGGTGTGGGAGGCCGTGCTCGGCCCCGGCGGTGCCGGGCGCGCTCCCCAGGCACACGTGTCCCGGGGGTGGGGGCCGGGGATCGTAGCCCAAGGAGGAGAGGCCTTGGGGGGCGCACACGTGGGACCTCACCGGACATGTGTGGACACGTGTGCGTGACCGGAGTCGCGGTATCCAGGCGGGGATAGCGAGGCTGGCTGAGCCCTAACAGCACAGGGGCCTGAGCCGTCCTCGGAGCGGAGGGAGCGGCTCCCAACCCGCTTCCCCTTTGTCCGCCAGCGCGGCACTGCGCAGTTGGAGACGCCGGGACCCTCCACCCGGAGGACTGAAAGCACCTCTCCAAGAGGAAGGGAGTGGGGGGATTGGGTGGGGCGCGGGTAGCCAGTCCCACACTCTGAGCCTCACCCCCATCGCCTTTCTTGTAGGTAGGGGGAGCTGGGCAGCTTCATTTGCGGGAGATTTTAGCCCTGCAGGTCAGGGAGCAGCAGTATGGCCCAGTGGGGTGGTCTCTGTGGGCTCTCCTGTGCTCTCCCCAGTCTGCCTGTGGCCTCAGTTTCCCTGAGGTGACAGCCCTGGGGCCTGAGCGCCAGGCTGAGACTGTGGGTTTCTATGACAACATCGGTACAGGGGAGGGCCCTGGCCCGCTCTCTCATAAGCAAGGGGTGGGCGCTGCCAAGTGAGGACAGAGGAATGGGGTTCAGGGTCCGGAGGGCCCTGCCTGTTGTTCCCCAGGTGGAGCCTCACCATCCGCTGTCCGCCTGGCCGCGTCCTCTCTGCTGCCCTGGCCTTCGCCGGGTGCGTTGGGGGCACACGGCTGACTCTGCAGGCCGTGGTGTCTCTGGGCCTGCATCTCTCCCTGAGACCGGAGACCCCTCCCCACCCTGGATGGTCTGTGTGACTGCTAGGCCAGGGCTGCCCCCTATCACCCAGGTGTCCCTCACCCTGAACAGGGAGGAAGGGGGTGGCCCAGAGAGGCAGGACTCAGTTCCCGGAGGACAGGGGTAGAGCCCAGGGTGGCAGAGAGAGCTGGCTGTGGCCAGGCTGCACCTGGGGAGCGGGGCGGTAGGGGTGGTGAGGGATAGGTCAGGTTGAAGTTCAGAGGTCAGTCCTGCACCCCTGGGGCACAGAGAGGCAGGTGGTGGGGCATAGGGCTCTGGCAGTTTCTGGGCCCTCTGGACCTGCCAGGTGAGCAGGGCCTGTGGGTGGTAACCCGCGGCCTGTGGGACCCAGCCCTTTCCAGTGACACACGTGCCTTTCTGTGTCCCAGCTTGAGGTTCCTTTGACAAGTACCTGCCCGTAACGTACACACAGGTCCCACAGACATGAGTGGGTATCAACCCATCTCTACCCGACAGCACCGGCTTCCCCACGCAGGTACCCACAGTGCCTGGGCGCAGAAGGAGTCCCATCCGCAGGGTACCAGTGCCCTACACATCAGGCTGCTGGACTCGGCCCACAGGCTGCAGACGGGAATCCACCAGGTGGCTGGGGTCAGACCCCGCCTCCTCCCTGGGGCTCCAAGGCTGGGCCGTGTACCCCTGCCCTCCTGAAGTTGTCTCACCCCTTCTCCCAGAGCTGCAGGAAGCCCCAGCTTGCCCAAAGAGAAAGAGAAAGTTGCCGCCCCTCAGGCCCGCCCTGCCCCGCCTCGCCCCGCCCCGCAGCCAATCCCGGCGCCTGGCCGCCTCTGAGGCAGCTTCCCCTGCTCGGTGAACCGGCTTGCTGGAGTCCCGGAGGAGCCGGGTCCTGAGAACCTCGGGGTGAGCAAGGGTGAGGAGGACCAGTAAGGGGAGCAGAGCGGGCTGTGGGAGGGTGGGGACCTGCAGGTCAAGGTGAAGGTCACGGGTCCTCTGGGAGGCGGCAGGCGTGAGCCAGCCGTGTGACCCTGGGCAGCAGCGCTGCGCGTGCGACCCTGTGACGGCTGGCCTCTGAGGGGGCCCAGGGGGACGTGGGTGCCAGGACTCTGGGAGGCGCCCCCCAGCTCAGTTTGTATGGCTGCGCCCATGGGCGGCCCCGGGGGCTGGCTCTGGCGGCTCAGCGTTGCCCCTGGCGAGAGGCCCCTTCTCCCCTCAGCCTGTAGTGGATGGGGGCGTCAACCACAGGGGCCTCAGAAGGTCAGCCGTCCTCCCCAGCTGTCCCCTCCGCCACGCACGCCTGAGGCTCCCGCTGGGTGTCTGCGTCTCTGTGAGCGAGGCTCCAGGGAGGTGGAGGGTGAAGGTGGGCAGAGCGCTGCTGTGGGTGCTTTGGTGCTTCTCTGTGGGGAGGGGGCTCTGCGGGCCCAGAGTGGGGCTGGACCTGGGGTGGCTGAGTCCATCTGGGCAGCCGAGAGCTGAGCCCAGGACAGGGGGACTTGGAGCACCAGGGAGGAGCCAGTGAGGAGGCCCCGCTCCCAACCAGAGAGGGCAGGTGTCTGGCCTCTGCCCAAGGAAGGGGCATGATCAGCCCAGTCCGGGTCGAAGTGCTCCAGCAGGCAAGCGGGCCCCTGCCGCTGTCCCCCAGCGGCGCCTGGCCCTTTAAAAGCCTGAGCTCTCTGGGTGCATGTGAGCATGAGCAAGTGTGAGCTGGGAGGAGCCGGCGGGGGTGCTTGAGGGTGGTCCCAGGGACAGGGCCGGGTGGCAGGCACCTCCCTGTGCACCCCCAGGACTTGGCGATGGCTCCAGCCCAGCCAGGGTGGGAGGCTTATTCCTCTGGTTTGTCCCACTGATCGCTGTCCCCGCTTCCTTCCAGGACAGAGTGGGGGCTGAGCCTTGAAATTCCTCCGAAGGTGGAGGACCGCCCTCCCCCCTCAGTCCCGGCCTCCCTCCGCGTGGCCTCCTCCCCCAGCACCAAGTCCACCTCTGTCTGCCTCCTACCCAGCGCGACCCGATCAAGTTAAATGGCTGATAAGCAGATCAGGTCAGACTTCAGTCTTGGCCACGTGCCCCACTCCCCACCCCTGACCTGCGGTCCAGGAAGCAGATCTTGACCACTCCCCCGCCTGCCCACACAGCCTGCCAGCCAAGCTCATCAATGGTGGCATCGCTGGGTTGATCGGGGTCACCTGCGTGTTCCCCATCGACCTGGCTAAGACGAGGCTGCAGAACCAGCAGAACGGCCAGCGCATGTACACCAGCATGTGAGTGTGCCCGGCGGGCAGGGGTGCAGCCCATGGACTTGGCACCAGGTGGCGCGGGGGCAGGGTGAGGTTTACACCTCTCAGCTGTGCTCCTGTGCCCCCCACCAGGTGACAGAAGAGGGTGAAGGCAGGGCAGGCCTGGGGGAGGTCCCATCCTGGTCACAGCTGGGGTCATCACTGGGCTTAGGGCTTAGGGCTTGGCCTCTTCTGTCAGCCCTGGGCAGCCCAGAGACCCCAACCCCTGGGCCAGGAAGGAGCTGACCACCATCTGCACTCAGGAGTGGGACTGTCCACGCCAGCCCCCAGCTTACCCCATCCCCTTGGCTACAGGTCCGACTGTCTCATCAAGACCATCCGGTCCGAGGGCTACTTCGGCATGTACCGGGGTGAGCTCGGGGCACCGCAGGCCTGGGTCGCACCCTCCCAAAGCCTCGGTGGGGCGGAAAGTGGGGAGTGCAGCAGCAGGGCGGCCGGTGTGTGGAGGTCTGTGGGGGCTGGCGGAACCTGTGCTGGGGCGGGGTTGGCTCTCGGTGGGTGGCAGTGCTCAGCCCTCCCCGGGTACCCCCCCACTCCCCATGTGATGCCAGTGCTTGGTGTGGCAGGACTTTGCAGAGGATGTCCTACCACACCTCCTTCCCTGCCTTCTGGGACAGACGGGCCCATCTGTGCCTGGAGATGGGAGGGCGGGGGGGCGGGCTGTCCCTGCAAAGCAGCTTAGGAAACAATCCACAGCCTGGATCTGGCCAGAAGCCCTGAGCCCTCGGAACCGAGAAGGGGGCTCTCCGCCGCCTCCCCTGGTCTGACCCACACAGGGCCACACATTCCTGTGTCCCCTCCCCCAGCCCCCTGCCAGTGCAAGTGCCTTCCGTCCCCCAGGGAGGCCACCACGGGCTCCGGGGTCTGACCCCACTGCCTGGTGGCGGCAGCAGCAGCGCGAGGCCCGTGTCTCTGGAAGCAGGGACAGATGGAGGCAGAGTGGGAGGACTGTGGGGGGGGGGCTGGAGGAGGCGGAGGCATGTCCCCCATCTCGCCTGGTCCCTGCCCCTCCTGGCACAAGCCGGGGCCCAAATGTGGGCGAGAGGGCAGGAGGCAGCGGCCAGGGAGTAAGTGATTGGGGAGGGCTTTGCCAGCTGGCCGGGAGCCTCCCCAGCCCAGGCCACGGAGTGCGTGCGCCCCCGCCTGACCTGCCTGTGTTCCCCCAGGCCCCACCTGACCCCCGTGTGCCCCACAGGAGCCGCCGTGAACCTGACCCTTGTCACCCCTGAGAAGGCCATCAAGCTGGCAGCCAACGACTTCTTCCGCCATCAGCTCTCTAAGGATGGGTGAGGGGCTGGACCTGCCTGGCGGCTGGGGCCCAGGTCATGAGGGGGGGCCTGTGGCAAACACCTGGGGGGTCCTTTGGCCCCAGACAAAGGACAGAGGTCAGCCTGGCCAGCTGGACCCTACCTTGGGGCTCCTGGGGGCTCTGCCCACCTTCAGGCCCCTGGCATGGGCTTCCTGCCCCATCCCCCTGGGGAGGAGCAGGGCAGGTACCGAGTTGGGGCTCTGGCCCCAGCAGTCCTCGGAGGCCAGAATTGGGGGGCACCTACCAGCTCCCCCATCACTCGAGAGTGGGGCACTCAAGACCCCACAATTTCCCATTTTTCTTAGTGGGAAGATGGCCTCACTTCCCTTCGCAGGCCCCTGCCCGTGGGGACATCTGTCTGTCGGGCCGGTAGCTGCCTGTTGCTGGCGGGCCTGAGCTGGGGGGCCGCTGCACCCCACAGGGCTGCATCTGCCTCCCCCTTCCCATCCCACCCTGCGCCCAGCTGTGCAGGTGCCCCCCGTGCGGCAGGCAGTTCCCGTGTCTCCCCACTCCTCACCGTAGGCCCCGCCCCACTGCAGGCAGAAGCTGACCCTGCCTAAGGAGATGCTTGCTGGCTGCGGGGCTGGCACCTGCCAGGTGATCGTGACAACCCCCATGGAGATGCTGAAGATCCAGCTGCAGGATGCAGGCCGCATCGGTGAGGGCGGGTGCGGGCTAGAGGGGGCTGGGGCGAGAGCCGACCGGGTCCCCTGCCCCGCCCTGCCCCGCCCTGCCCCGCCCAGAGGAACAGACAGCGCCCGTTTCTCCACAGCTGCCCAGAGGAAGATCCTGGCTGCCCAGGGGGGCGCCCAGGCCTCCGTGGAGGCTCCAGCTGCTCCCCGGCCCACAGCCACCCAGCTGACCAGGGACCTGCTGCGCAGCCGGGGCATTGCTGGCCTCTACAAGGGACTCGGGGCCACGCTGCTCAGGTGGGAGGGACGGGAAGGGCGGGAGGAGGCCGGCCTGCCCGCCCCAGCGCCCCCGGGTCACCACGGCCACCTCCCTTCCCGCAGGGACGTGCCCTTCTCCATCGTCTACTTCCCGCTCTTCGCCAACCTGAACCGGCTGGGCCGCCCAGCGTCCGAGGAGAGGTCGCCCTTCTACGTGTCCTTCCTGGCCGGCTGCGCGGCTGGGAGTGCTGCTGCTGTGGCCGTCAACCCCTGCGACGGTCAGTGTGCGGCCTGGGGTGCGGCTGGGGCCGAGGGGTCGGGGGCGCATGGGGCTCACACGCTGGCCTGCACGCCCTGCAGTGGTGAAGACGCGGCTCCAGTCACTGCAGCGTGGCGTCAACGAGGACACCTACTCTGGGTTTCTGGACTGTGCCAGGTGGGCGGGGTCCCCTGTGGGGAGCGAGGGTGTGGGGGGACTGGGCCCCGGTTCTGATCCTCCCTCCTCCACAGGAAGATCCTGCGGCACGAGGGGCCCTCGGCCTTCCTGAAGGGCGCCTACTGCCGTGCCCTGGTCATTGCCCCGCTCTTCGGCATCGCGCAGGTGGTCTACTTCCTGGGCATCGCGGAGTCCCTGCTGGGGCTGCTGCAGGGCCCCCGGGCCTGAGCCTGCGCCTGCACCCGCTCCGCCCCAGCCAGTCGGGCAGGGCCAGTGTGGGGCGGGGCAGGGTGGCCAGCCCAGGACTTAGCGAGGCAAGACCTCCCCAGCCCTCCACCCTCGGCAGGGGAGGGGCCACAGGGTCCATGTGGGTGGTGTGCACACAGGCCCCCCAGGGTCTTGCCTCCACCACTGGGATCAATGTCTTATTTATGTAGAAAACGCAGAAACCTTTACATTCCTCAACCAGCCCCTGCCCCATTCCTGCCTGGGCCTGAACACCCCCAGAGACAGAGCTGGTCTCTGGGCTGGGGGACCCAGGGCCTGGGCTGGGCAAGCTGGACCCTATCCCCAAGTCCACCAGCTCCTGTCCCCAAGGCTGTCCTGGGGACCCCGCACAAACCTATTTATTGATTCTGTGAGCCCAAGTGGCTGTCCAGTCCTTCCGTCCATCCTCACAGCCACTGTTCCCATGCAGGACACGACCACCCCCCACCCCGGCCAGCCTTGCAGGAGACCTGGGGTCTCCTGCCCCCGTGTTGACCAAAGCTCGCACAGATGTGTGAGTGTGTGTGTGTGTGTGCGCGCGTGTCACAGGGAGGGGGGTGTGCCCTCCAGCCCTCCGCTGGCCCAGCCCCCCTGGGATGGGGCTGTGGGGGCTCTGCCCTCCCCACGTGGTGGGCCACTGTGCTGTGCCCATGCACTGGGTCACCCCAGGCTCTCTGCTGACCCCGTCCAGGAACGTATTTCTCCAGCCTGGCCCCTCTTGCTGCACCTTCTGAGACTCTTTTCTGAGGCCCCCACCCCTTGTCTGGGGCTGGCCAGGGCAAAGGGCAGGCATAGGGACCACTATGGAGTCTGGGGGCACCTGCCCTGCTGGGGGTGGGGGGGCAGGAACTTCCCCCAGTCCCCACCCTACTCTCTGAGCCTCTGCGTGAGGCCCCTGACCACAGTCCAAAGCTCCGTCCTACCAGCGCCCCCAGTGCCCAGCTCTCCCCGCCCTGGCCATGTGATTGTGTTGGTGGCTAATCTTGACGTGCTGGTGCTGTGTCTCCAAAACTGGGCGCCCATGGAGGCCCCTTCCCAGTGACACTACCTGGGGCTCAGGCCTGGGCCCCCAGTTCACGGTTGTTCCTGGGAGCTGCCCCTCCCGTCACATCTGAACCTTGGAAGCTGCTGCTCTGCTTACAGAATTATATTTTTTTCTTTTGAAGAGTTTTAAGAGTTGTAATTTTTTTGTGTCTTGTCATGTAAGAGGATTAATAAATATTCTAAGTAGATGACTCCTCTCTGGGACTCTGTTTGTGGATGGGGGACAGGCCCATCTTCCCATCAGTGGCTCCCCTCCCGCTGCAGACCGGCCGAGAGGTGCAGCACCAGCCCCGCCCAGCTCCCGGGGCCCAGAGCTCAGGTGGGCGGGGCCGGGCGGGGCGTGATGCTCCCTGTGCCAGGGCGGTGCATTGTGGGAAACTCCGGGCTCCGCGTCGGTCCGCAGCCGCCGCCCGCTGTCGTCTGGCGGAGGGAGTGCACAGCGCTGAGGCGGGAGGCCCAGAGGACAGCGGCGTAAGGCGGCGGGCCCGGCCGGCGGGGCGGGGGGCGGCGGCGGCGAAGCGGGGTTCCCAGCTCTGAAGGGCACCGGGATGCCCACTCCCGGCACAGCGGCTCCGGGAAGACGGAGGAGGCGCCGGGAGCAGGGAGGGGGGAGGTCGATCTAGTGTGCGCTAGAAACAGAGGAGGGGAGCAGACCACCAGCGCTTTGCAAACTTGGCCAGCAGCTGAGACCCCTCCAGAACTGCAGGGGCGAGAGGCCTCGGGTTCCCTGGGAATGGGGGCAGTAGTGGGGCCTCCCACCAGGACACCCTCCTCTCACTGTGACCTTCAGGTGACCTTCAGGGTGGTCAGTGCACCTGGCCAGGGGTGGGGGACCTAGGCTGCAGCCTCCCAAAGTGGCTTCCTCTCCCTGTTGGGGGAGGTGGGAGGATTTCTCATCCTTCCTGGGCGAGGCATCTGGTGGTGTCCTGGTCTTCGGTCACCACAGACGCGGGGTCAGGGTCCCTTCCTCAGCATCTCCCCACCCCCACCCGGGGGGTTGCGAGTCAGGCCCAGCCAGGCACGGTGTGTGCCCAGTCTAGGCCCACAGAGGCGGGCACAGCCGCGGGCTCTGCAAGGACTGCCTGCCCTTGTGCCGGACGCGGGAGAGGCCTGTGCTGGGGAGTGGGTGCCAGAGGCTGGGGAGGGGCAGATAGCCCACTGGGTGGCCCAGGCCTGCCTGGCTTCTGCAGCCTCCTGGGAGACACCCGTTTGATCACATCTGGGTCCCCGTGGTCCTGGTGGCCCTGGGCCCATGCCCACCTCCACGAGCCACCTGAGAGCCCCGGCCCTGGCTTCCCACCCTGCCCTGCCCTGCCCCTCCTCCGCTTGGACCCTGGCCAGGTCACAGCCCCAGGAGTCTGTGTCACCTTTGGGAAGCAGGAACGCTCCTGAGAAGGGTGCATGGTCAGTTCTGCCCACCGTGGCTCTGGTGACCTCCCTGTGACCTAATACTCCCCCTCCAGTCCTCAGGGCCCATGAGGGCCTCCCTGCCCCGGACAAGCACATGCTGAGGAAGACGGGTTCACAGATGAGGAAAGGAGGCTTCTGGCTGGTTTCCCGTGGCCCCCTCCCCCTCCCGCCCATCCACAGCCCACGCCCCGTCTCTGTGGCTAGAGGGGCTTCCCAGGCAGTGGCTGCCTGATGGAGGCCAGACGCTGGGACAGAAGGGTCTGAGGCCCACAGGAGGCCCCTGGGAGTCCAGACACCTGGGCAGGGTCTCCGTGGGGACAAAGCAGTTGGGGCTGGACGGGAGGGGACCTCGCCCCTTTCCACAGCCTCACTCGTGTCTCCCTCTAGGCGCATATAATGCCCAGGGCTGAGTCGTCCTAAGCCACTGTGGTCCAGCCACCGGCCTGTCCTGCAGGCCCCCACCCAGCCCGCCAGCACCACCCACCATGGAGTCCAGAGGGAAGTCGGCCAGCAGCCCCAAGCCTGACACCAAGGTGGCCCAGGCCACCGCCGAGGCCAAGGCCCCCCCGGCTGCTGATGGGAAAGCCCCGTCGACCAAGCCTGCGAAAAAGGAGCCCCCGGCAGAGAAACAGGAGCAGACGGCAGCCCCCAACCCGGCACCTGCCAAGAAGACCCCCGCCAAGGCAGACCCTGCCCTTCTCAACAACCACAGCAACCTGAAGCCAGCCCCCACGGCCCCCACGGCGGCCCCCAGCAGTCCGGATGCCACTGTAGAGCCCAAGGGCCCTGGCGATGGGGCTGAGCAGGACGAGGCTGCCAACGGGGGCCCTGGGGGGGCTGGGGGCCGAGGCCCCTGGCCCTGTGAGAACTTGAACCTCCTACTGGTGGCTGGGGGGGTGGCTGTGGCATCCCTGGCCCTGATTCTTGGTGTGGCCTTCCTGACCCGGAAAAAATAATGCCAGGTGGCCAGGTGGGGGCACGGAGCCACTTCTGTACAGAGCTGAGGAAGCTAGTGCATGCAGAGTTCACCCCTACCTATCTACACACGCGCACTCGGTATATAGATGCATACGCCCCCAACGTACCGCGGAGAGGGATGCACAGCCTGCCGAGCAGGACACGGAGCCCCCCTCTGCCTCCCAACCCCCGGGCTCCAGAGCAGGACAGGGATGAGCTCCAGCATTGGGCAGGGCCTGTGCGTGGCCCCGCCCAATTGGAGTGTGTCCGTGTGGATGTGCTCCCATGTGCCAGTCCTGAGAGGCCCCAGTGATCCTGGGGGGGCTTCCTGGCAGCAACATCCAGAGGAGCCCCCCACTGGCCTCTGGAGCAGGGTAGGGGTGCAGGAATGGGTTCTGACTCGGCCCAACCCTCGTGGGACATTAAAGGGTGTGGTCACTCCGCTCTCCCCATTTCTGCTCTTTCTGTGCCCCTGGGGGTCTGCCGGCCAATGCCGTGGGGCTGACCATAGGTGGGCAGTCACCTTGGGCCCCGGTGCCCTTCCACCCACCGCACTGCCCTGGCTGGTCTTGGGGCCTCCCCAGAGTTCTCCTTTGCCCACTTGTGCCCCAGGACAGCAGCTGAGGCTGTGACCACTGCACTTCCCAGAGCCATGACCATCCCGGGGCGTCTGAGGGCCTGGCGGGGAGGCAGCGGGTGGTTTGAGGGCCCCACGCCATGGCTGTACCTGCCCGGTGCCACCAGACTGTCCCCTCCTGCCTGTCCCCAGCATCCTCTGAGTCCAACAAGCGTATAAATGCAATAACAGGTAGAGTAGAACCGCTTGGGGGTGACCACCTCACACCGCCCACTGCCCCGTAGTGCCTGTAGGGAGACTCCTGCCCAGCCCCCCTTAGCGCATCTGGTCCCAGCGCGGCCCTGGGCATGGCGGCAGCAGGCAGGCTCTTGGAAGGTGGTGGTGGGCACTGTGGGAGCAGGACCTGCCCTCACCTGGCCAGTGGCTGCAGGAACCCTGGGCCTGAGTGGAGGCTGAGTCTGAAATAAACTCTGTTGTCTAAAGGCTAGGCTTGCGTCCTCACCGGCACGTGGCGGGGAGAGGAAGGGGCTTCCCACCTGGGCATGGAGGGGTCCAGGATCCATAGCCCCAGGCTTTCGAGGGAGGGGGTAGGGACCCAGGTCCCCCTGGCCGCCCCCCCTGCCACCTCCATGCCCTGGACCCTGGTGGGCTCTGCCCACAGCCCCCTGGGCCTGCCCCATCCCAGATGCCCCTCCCTGGTCTTCCCGGGCACCCTGACCCTGGATGGACACCCAGGGGCTGCAGGACCAACGCCAGGCTGGGGCCGCTGGCCACCATGCGCGAGGCAAGGGGCAGCCCAGACTGGGTGAAGGAAGATGCTCCCTCCATGACCCCCCAGCCGTGGAGGGGCCCTTCTCAGTCCTCTCTGCACCAAGTCCCCCATTCCTGGAGGGGTGCAAAAGAGGCTGTCTGGTCACTTCTCATCCATGGCTCCCTGAGCTGTGGGTGAGGTCGTCGAGAGGGGCTGGGAGGAGCAAGGCCTGGGGGGCCCAGAAGTGCTCCTCTGGGCTTTGTCATCCTGGGCCCTTGACTGTCCACCCCAGGGGCAGCTGAGCTTGGCAGGCAGGAGCTCCATGCCCACATCAGCCCCAGCCTTCTAGCTGGTGGGGGGAATACAGCCCTCCTGCGTCCCAGCCCCCACCCCAGAGCTGCAGTTCCAGGTCGTGCACCCACCTCTCAGGCCTGGACCACTATGGACAGCCCCATACGGTGTAGATGCCCTGGATGGCCCCTCCTGGCCATGCACAGGGGAAGTGCTGAGGAGCCACTGCCCACACCTGCAGCTCCCGCACACCTGCCCCCAGGTGCCAGGGCCCCCCCCACTGCCCTCTCCCCTCCTCGCCACTCTGTGGCTTGTACCTTAAAGGAAATGAACACCCCTTCCTGTCATTTTCCTGGACGTGGGAGGGAGCAGAGCTGACCGAAGGGTCTGTTGTCTCAAGCCACAAGGACGTGCCCTTTTGTCGCTGTGCTGTGCCACCGACTAGGCCACCCCATCTTACTTACCCTTAAGGGGCATTCAGGTTGCTCCGCAATGTTTGCAACGTTAAACAGATCAGGAGTGAAAACGCTTGGGAAGCCTCTTCCGGATCTGTGGGTACAGCTCGCTTATCTTCTTTGTTTCACTGTGGGAAACAACACAAAAGTTGCCATCTTCACCGTTTCCAAGTGCACAGCTCGGGGGCATTAAGCACGTTCACGATGTCACGCAGCCACCCACTGTCCACTTCCAGACCTTTCTCATCTTCCCAAACTGAAACTCTGTCCCCGTTAAACACCAGATCCCCTCTCCCTCCTCGAGCCCCGGGCACCCACAATCCACTGTGTGTGCATAGGAGGCTGACAACTTCAGGCACCTCCTGCCACTGGAAGCTCACGGTGTCTGTCCTTCAACTCACCGCACATAATGTCCTCAGGGTTCATCCGTGCTGTAGTACACTTCGTTTTTTTGGTTAGAGATGGGATCTCAGGAGTCTCACTCTCTTGCCCTGGCTGGAGAGAAGTGGCGTCAGCCTAGCTCACAGCAACCTCAAACTCCTGGGCTCAAGCGATCCTCCTGCCTCGGCCTCCCGAGTGGCTGGGACTACAGCCACCACCACCACCACCACCACACACACAGGCTGATTTTTCTAATTTTTGTAGAGAGGGGGTCTCGCTATGTTGCCCAGGCTGGTCTGGAACTCCTGGCCTCAAACAATCCTCCCACCTCGGCCTCCCAAAGTGCTGGGAGCACAGGCGTGAGTCACCACCATGCTCAGCCCCTATTAAATGTTTTTTTTCTGAGAAACTGGATTTGTCAGCCTCTTTCTTCAGCCTCCCAGCTTCCTCTGACCTTGGGATGGGTTTGTGTCGCCCTGCCCACCACGGAGCACTTGGTGAGTCAGCCAAGCGCTGAGACATGAGTGAGAAAAGGACAAAGGGAATGAGGCATCCGTGGGGGGTCCCAGAGTGGCAGCCGATTAGACATGCGGGGGTGTGGCTCATTTGCAGACACACGTGTTTCCGGGACACCCCGCAGAGCCCAGGGCGGTTGCTCACCGAGGGCCATCTGTCACACTGCGGCAGGCAAGGCACCAGGGGCAGCTGCGTGCACAGCCCTTCTGGAGAAGCGACGGGCTTGGATAGGAACTGCAGTTAGGAAAACGCTGCTCTTGCTGTTGCTGTTGTTGCAAAAAGCTCTGCAGTCAAAGTTGACTTAATCAGGACAGTTGCTCAGGCTGCGTGCACCTCTGTCCTCTCTCGGTAAAACTTTCTCTGTAGACTAAATTCCGTCTCTTTCTCCATTTATTTCTGCCCGTCCTTCCTTCCTCCTGCCACCCTCGATGCCGCATGGGCATCGGTGCCACATGCCACCTAAGAAAATTTCTAACAGCCTGGGATCTTTTAAGGAAAACAGAAAAGGCACCACAGGCTCCTCTTTCTGGGAGGAACCCCAAGAGTTGAAGACAGATTCCTCACCGGTCTAAAGCGCTGCTCTGTCTTGTGTTGCGATACCTGATCTTTTAGGTTTTGGGGGGCAGCGGAAGTTACTTTGTAGCGTGAGGACGTGACCTTGGTGTGCGCACTGGCTGGCGGGTCACCGCGAGAGCTGCAGTGTCAGGGGTGCTGACGGCGGTTGTTGACATTAACTGGCTGTTACTATGGGGGCCACTCTCCGCACGTTTGGATGAGAAAAGCGTGGTCTGAGCTCCTGGAGGCTACGGAAGCCCTCCCGGGATGAGCTCAGCACACGCGGGTGGGCTTTGGGCACGGGGACACTGCACTGGAGTTGCCCTCTCCTGGGGACCCAGGACTCTGCGCAAATGTGGGATCCTTGATTTGGGGGGACCTAGGTGTTCTGCCTTCCAGCTGTGCCTGCTTTTCACAAGTTTAAATATTAGGCCCTAAAAACTGCAGACTTTCTTTGCTGTATTTGTGAAAGGGCTCCACCAGGAAGCCAGTAAACGAGTTAAGAAAGAAGCCAAAGTAAAAAGAACACCTATACTCTTTGTTAAAGGAATTTACATCTATACTAAAATTCTTGAAAAAAGAAAAAGAAAACGACAACATTCACAACTATAAAGGAAACTCCCAGGCCGGGTGCGGTGGCTCACGCCTGTAATCCTAGCACTCTGGGAGGCCGAGGCGGGCGGATCGTTCTGAGCTCAGGAGTTCGAGACCAGCCTGAGCAAGAGCGAGACCCCGTCTCTACCAAAAATACAAAGAAATTAATTGGACAGCTAAAAATATATATAGAAAAAATTAGCCGGGCATGGTGGCGCATGCCTGTAG